>JAHZNP010000068.1:0-187218 GCA_020615345.1 Triops cancriformis | reverse complement strand
ATTTACAAAATACTGTTAACAATATGTCTCGCCTTTCATTTAGGTGATCCAATTAAAATTTAGCTTTTTGTATTATACTAACGAAAACTATGATTTGTTTGTTTTCAGAAAGTGAAAACATGCGTTTGAACAGCGTTTGACCAGTCAGTTGGTAAATCTCACGTCGTCCCTTACCTCTTTTGACGAAAGAAGGCTGATTCTTTTCTTGGACTGAATCTGCGAGTTAGTCATTATCGACACGTATTTTCGTATGTTGATAGACAGTTAAATTTGTTTCTAAAATTGAGTCATTCTTTTTTTTTCCTTTTATCTTCAAGCTTTTCGTTCTTCATTTCGTCGGTTCTGTCGTAAATTCAGTTCGGTAGTATCTGCTTATTAGTTACCGGTATTTTTTTCTGTTTTTACGTAAAGGAGAGCGATTTAAATTGACAGATTTGCAGTGTTAGCATTTACCTCTTATTGATCTATAGAGGGCACTATACCGAAATCATGATATATTAATAAAATGTATGTATTCCTCGTACTTCACTTCGTGTGGCTTTTAATGTCTTGCTGGATTAGCGTATTTTTTACATTATTTCAATTCTTTTGTACCTTGTTTCTTTTGTTATTCAGAGCACCAATTTGGATCCGAAGATTACTGTGTTAAGCGTTAACATCGTACTGTCCCAAGTTTTAATTAAAGGTTTTTCTCCGATTTTTTCCTTTTTTAAGCGTTCTGTCCAAAATCTGCGTTAATTGAACACGAAACACCTCCGAAAATACTTTTGCTAAACCCCCCGAAAGTTGTACGCAAAATTCTGATTTTTAGAAACCTATTTTTGCTGTATTTTGTGGCATTTTTCAATACATTTCCACCCCAAAAAAACGTATTTTTTGAATTTCCCGCAAAAATAGCGCCTCCCTCCAAAAATCCTGTCTTCCCATCGGTGGAAATTCGAAAAAATAGGCGTGGTCACGTTTTCGAGCTGGGAAGGCTTTTTCCGGGTTATTTTCCATAAGAAACAATGTACCCCTTCAAAATCGTGAAAAATTGGAGCTCCGCCTTCCTTCCCGTCCTTACTCCTCCCTAGCTGGTCCCTATCCCTCGTGCTCGCTCCTATCCTTCTGTTTCCCACACGGTTCGGTTTCCCGAACCACTAGGTACTCCATACTGGATAGATGTAAGCACGATAGATAGGGACCGAGCCAGGAAGGAACTCGTATAGGGAAGGAAGGAGGAATGAGGATATATACCCAGGAGGGCCTGGAATTTTTTTCATATAAAATAACCAAGCCACAGCTGGGATCGAACTTGCGACCTCACGGTCTCGGCGTTACCCGTTAGACCGCTAAGCCAATTCACCCTTACAAATGAAAGTCGAAGACTTCTATATAACGAATGCTTACCCATGTGATCTAATCTGATGCCTTTCAAACTTCTATGAGAAATTCAGGGGGAGGCGCTGATTTCCCTTTTGCCCTGAGCGCCGTTGACCCTCACTACGCCTCTGATTCTGAAGACAACTCGGTTAATTTGTATTATTAATTTTCGCCTTTTTGGTAGTCAAAAGTTTGCAGCCTCCGTCCTTAAGAAAATTCCACTGTCGTGTAGAAGACTTGAAGCAAGTATTTACATCTCAAGAGCAGGTGTAGAGAAAAACGCACTAGAAACAACACTTGCGGTGATGCTTACAGTAATCATTGTGTATCTTTATTAGATTAATACACAATTCCTTAACTTCGGATTTTAGTAATAATTAATAAAAAACTATTAAATTGCAACTAACGGATTGTGGTAAAGTTGATTAAATCTATTAAAGTTGATGAAAACGCCACAAGGAAAGAATATTGACACTCGGTTTCTGTTTCTTGGCTTGAACCTTTCTCCGTTTATTAATATGAAAATCCCAGTCAAAAGCACGCAATATAATAAAGACTCTTTTTGAAATGATAAGTATGGTACATACAGGAATGACGTGAAGGAACATCTTTAGAAGACGCGCATAAAGACAAGACTTCCGGTAAAAGGAAAATGCCTTGTATAATAAGCTTACTTTAAACATGATATATATGTCCTTAACTACACTACTTCGGCAGAATCGTGAAACGATCCGTTTGTACTGCTGGTACCAGACACACTAAGTTTTGAGGTGGACCCATCTTTATGTTTATCCTTATGACACTTGGCACAAAAGCTCCTCTTGCCCATTTCTTTACCAATTATGCGTCGTATTGTTTCTTTGTTGATGCCTAATTCGCTTGCCATCTGTCTGATCGACATCTGACTATTCTCCGCGAGTAAATTACGCACCTTTTGCACCACTTTAGGGCTAGAGGACGTTTTCGGGCGGCCACTGCGAGGATCATCTTCCATGTCCTCTCTGCCTTCCTTAAACCTTTTATACCAACGGAAAGTCTGTGTCCGGGACAAAGCCTCACTGCCGTAGGCCGCTTGTAGCATGACATGTGTTTCGGCTGGGGTTTTTCCCAGCTTCACACAAAATTTGATACTGTAGCGTTGCTCCATTTCGTAATTCTCGCAGCACGTAAGAACGCGATTATTATAGTCAACTGTGTCTCGAAGACATACCACGAGATCATTCGCGGTGACGACCACTATGGCTGCTCCGAACTCAATTCTCTATTTCCAGGCTCTTTCCGTTCAGGCTATACTCATACAATGAACAGACAAATAGATATGCCAGTCAAATGAACGTTATCAGTAAATAGTTATTTACCATTCGAAACAGTCAAGAGTTACAAAGCTGATTAATTTACGTGTTGAGGGAGCCAGGTTGATTTTCCTTGCCATGGTTTGTTGATTCAAAACAAAATAATATCAGCATTCAAAACATCATGCCGTTCTGACAGACGCGGGAAGAGACTTCTAGCGGACTTGAGGGCAATTTATTGGAGTGTTTGCAAGTAGTACCTATTATAACTGCTTATAGGTGGCGGCTACGTCTATAAAAAGTAGATTATAACCAGTGCTGTTGGTTGTATTTCCACAAGGTGGCTCGAGTATACCTTAAATAGCAATCCAAAATAATAGTAGAGTGACTGGACAGTGTATATTTTTGGCAAAACTTGCCTGACAATTTATAATGTCCCACCAGACAGGAATAAAAGCGAACCAAGAGCTGCGAGAATTTATCAGCAAATGCCGAGACGGCTCCGTTCGTTATTTTAAAGTGTCAATTACCAACGAAGAGTTAGCAATGGACTGTAGCGGCAGAGTGAACGGAAGCTGGGAGGATGATTTTCGTTCTTTAAGCTCACTTGTTAAAGATGCTCAACCTGCGTATATATTATTTAGATTGGACTCCACGAACTCGGGTGGATACGAATGGTTGCTAGTCACCTGGTCTCCAGATTCGTCCCCTGTAAGAGAGAAAATGCTGTACGCCTCTACCAAAGCGACCCTGAAAAATAACTTCGGTCATTCGTTTATTAAAAACGAGCTTTTCTGTTCCACGAAGGAAGAGCTGTCCCTGAAGCATTACAAGATATACCTGCGCTCGATGGCCTCACCGGCCCCCTTAACGAATGCCGAAGAAGAATTAGCCGAAGTTAGGAAACACGAGAACAGGGCTGACGTGGGCGTTGGCACCCGGCAAGCCACTTGCAATGGCATTTTCTTTCCTTTCAGCGACTCGGCACTCAAAGCTTTGTTAGATTTCGAGAATGGCAAGTATGATTACGTTCAACTCAGTTTAGACACCAAGGAAGAAACCTTAAATTTGGAAAAAGTGTCCAGCGACACCTCCGTCCATTCGTTGCCCACGGTTGCCCAGACGAAAAGTGGCGGATACCACTTGTACAGATTCCCCCATACCCACGAGGGAGATTATTTACAGAGCTGTGTCTTCGTCTATTCTATGCCCGGGTCTTCCAGTCCAATTAAGGAACGAATGCTGTACTCCTCCTGCAAAGGTCCCACGACCGAAGTCTTGGAGAAAGACCTCCACATCACTATCGACAAAAAGGTGGAAGTAGAAAGTGCGGACGAGTTAACCGAAGCGTTTCTTATGGATGAACTTCATCCGCCCAAGAACCTACACCGGCCCAAGTTTGCCAAACCGAAAGGGCCGCCAGGCCGTGGGGCTCGACGATTAATTAAAAAAGCAGAAGACGAAGCAGAGTAAGGATAAGCGGACAACTAAGCTTATAACCTTTCAAAGGCCTTACATGACGTCCGTTCTATGCGCCGTCGGATTGACCCGTTTTCAGGCTAATGGAATAATGGATAATGGTTTCACTGATTCTTAGAACATAATAAATAGCCTAATTTTTGGTACGCTGTAATGACTACATAAAATGCCCGTTCTTCCTATTTTCTGTTGGGTAAGATTATGAAATCGTGTGGAGATGTACTGTATGAGTGGTGTATTATAAATTGCAATAAACTGAAACCTAAGTGACTCAGACTTATCTATAGCTTCTTTCTTTTATTTTTAGCTATAAGGTTGTTGCTATTTCAGGATATTTTCAATGAAAAGTTTGCTTTTAACAAATGTTGGTTCTGGGGCTTTGCTGACATGAGCACTAGGAGAATGTCCAGAAGAAAAGACTCGCAATCCATTAAAAGAATGTATTTCCACCAAGTAGCCTATACGGTAGTGTTGCACTGTTCTGTACAAGTTCTATGGCTTCAATTGGTTGGCCTGATACAGTGGCTTTCTGAAACCCAGAGTAACTTACGTCATTTTCTTACGCCACATTCTTTGGTCCTGCTGGTTAGTAAGCTGTACTGACCTTTTTCCGAACGTCACTTGCGGGAGAAGTTACACACATTTCGTATTACATAGAGGTATGGTATGTACGCATGAGAAAAAAAAGAGAGAACTTGTTGCTGAATTATATACACAACGGTTTCCAACACTACAAAGCATTGGACTTCCGTTTCAATTATTTACTTAAAAACGCAACCCGTATAAGAAATAAATGTAAACGGACAGAGCTCCCTCTCTTTACATTCAACCGACAGAAATTTCGACTGCGTCGGTTTTTGTCCGCCTCGCTTCACGGACTGAATTCAAAGTTTCCTTTTTCACATAATAACATAAGTAGAATCAATTCTTGGTTTCTTGGTAGCCTTCGAGTAATGGCATGTGATGCATCATAGGAAGGGTAGCTGGCTGCATCTCCAGGTCTTCGGCGAACCCTAATTTGCGACTATGGTCGATTTGGGCGTAAATGGTTGGGTCAGGGGGCACCCGTTGTAATGTTCCAGAAGCATGGCTTTGCCCAGGGCGAACTACGGATAATTCAGCGTACATAACTTCCGACTTGGGCTGCAGTAATAAAAAGACATGAAAATTAGTGGAATGTGGGAAGTTGGGTACAAGCCAATTACCGAAAGATTATTTCTGCGGTTGTTGATGCGTTCTATTGAATCCATTTGCCTGGGTCGAGCTCCTGAGGTTGCACGTGAACTCAAGGGGTCCCCAATGCCAGGACGGATACCCACTATGTTGCCATGAAGGAAATGGAGAGGATTGTCCGTAACATGTACAGGAAGAATACTATCACCTACCCACACCAATCAACGCTCATGCAGGTTAGCACTCGTTTATATGTGCAAGGGAATAATAATTTTAGTAATACATAATAAAATGTTACACGAACATTGTGTCTACTAGGGGGGCGGGGCAACCACTACAACACGCATTCCATGTTGCCATGCACAAGCAGACGAAGTTCAGGCTGTAGAAGCTCCTCCTCGCGTGCCAGCGTCAATGGCAGTCATGCAGCAAGAAAAATGTCCAACCGCAACTTAAAGGAGCTAAATTTATGCTAATTGTATATAATGTTAAGACAAGCTGAGGCCTCAAGTTTGCGGTCTGACAAGTTTGCTGAAGTTACAAACGAGAAACTAGAGTCTTATTTCTGGATTAAGTTACGCTATAGTTTTCGCACAATTGATTAAGACACACGGTTAAGTGATGTTTTCATTAATTAGCAACTAGGAGCCCATTCGCCCTTCTGCCCTCGTGTTCAACAAGAGATCTCGAGTGCAAGTTGGCTAAATAGTCAGCTTAAAAAGTGAAGCCCCGGGTTAGTTGCCAAAACATGCCCGCCCCTAACGCCAGTAAAAGACAAAACATCTTGCGAACCCCAAAAGCTTCACACTAACTCGGGAGAAAAAAAAATCAAAGCAGAACCGCTCTATAGCTTTTAATCACGCGAGGACATGCTTTAGTACACGCCGCCTCTGCCATGCTTCAAGTTCGCCACTGCTCACAAAATACGAGGGGGGTTTGGGGGTGGGTAACTGCAAAAACGAGGAAAGAAATATACCTCTGTCTTGCATAATGAGATCCGGATCCTTATCAGCTAGCGGTGTAAATCCATCTTCTAGATCGCTGCTGCCATCAGCCTTGGCTCTTTGTTTCATTTCGGCTTCGCACGAGGCTCTGGTGGCAGCCGCTTCAGCTTTTTGTCTTCGCGAACGCATTCTCAGTCCCACCAGAACGCCAGCGACTAACAATACTCCCGTTCCGACAATTCCCAATAAAATGCCCAAGGTGGGAGTAAATTGGAAAGCGTGAGGCGATCCCGTCTGTTTTTCTGCCGGGAGACCAGCACTGCCAGTAGCTTCCAGCATGACAAGTTCGCTGCTACCACGAGCATTGACAGCCCGAAGCCTAAGCATTGTTCCCACGGCTGGGATAACGGCGACGCTGCCGACATGTATTGAACCCGCGGACGACGAGGAAGAAAGCGAGTCCACTGGCATATCTAAGCGCACTGATTCATCCCGATCCCGTTGCTGGGGACTTTTCGTCCCTCCGTAACTATTTTTGGCCCCGTAAGATGCTTTCGATTTAGGGTTGGCCATGTCTTTGTCTTTCAGTTTGCTGTCGGCATGCTCTAATTCACGGGCAAGGTCCTGGAGCTCGTACTTTTTTGTCGTGGGATGTTTGACATTATGGCCGACCACGGCAACGCCGCTAAAGAAGAGCGTGAAAAGCGGCGAGGACGAGGTTAAATTTGCCAAGAGATGTTTGTTTTTGGCATCGAATACTTCCAATGCAAAATGCTGTGGCAACCCGCCATCAAAACCTTCGGTGCATTCCACTTCCAAAGAGACCAACGTGTGGTTGGATATCGTACAATTGCTGGGCGGGTCAGGGATACCTGAAAATCAAAGATACATACGATAAGAGATCGTAAAGGAAAAATAGGAGACTAAAAAATAATAATAATATATGCCTGCTGGATCCACATGGAAGACACAAGGCTCCAACTGCTCCCCTAAAGAATTGGTGCCCCAGCACAGCAATGATCCAAAGTCCAATTCCGTGCGGGGTACATAGCGCAATGTACTGCTTCGGCCGTCGGCTGATGTTCGTTGCGTCCCGCTCACGTCTACCAAATCTCCCGTGCCGTTAAATGACCATCGGAAACTCCGGGAGGGCGGCTGAGCGTCCACTTGACAGAGAATTTCAGTCGTGTGGCCTTTCGCTCCGCCGTAAACGGCGACTTGGCCTTGCCGACACACGGGCTTATCTGTTGTCACGACAAAGAGGACCAACTGACTTTATATAACCACTTTATACAACCTTCTTTCTCTTGACACAACTGGCCAGAAAAAACGTGGCAATATTCACAAGCTGTTCACTTGTTGATATAGCGTTGAGCAAGATCAGCGCGAAGATTTAGCACGAAAACCCCGGTTTTGTAACACGCAGACGTGTAGCATTTCTAGCTTTAGAGTCACTTAAAGGTACCGATTATAGTCTTGCTAAACGAGTTTACAAAAGGGATTCACGTAAGATCATCGCTCCTTTCGTCTGCATTATGGCGCAAGGCTCCTTTCCCTCTTCAAAGCCCCAGCTGACACGTTTCCCTTCATTTGGGGACTTATTTTGCCAGCTAAGATTATGAACAAGGGCTAACAAGAGAAATTATCTCTAGCCAAAGGAAGAAAAATAGACGACGCTGGTTTTTGAAAAACGCTGTGCCTCCCTAAATTTGAATATTTTGCGAAACAGCCTTTTTTTTGTTGAGTCCTTACTGCTATTTTATATTATATTCATGTACCTTGTTTGGGAGGTACCACTTAACACACTTTGATTGTTCATTACTACACTTCGGTAAACAAGACATTTAAGAAATCGTCCAAAAGTGAACGCGGACAACTGTCACTAATTTTGGAAGGATATAAATAGCGTTTAGCCCAAAGACTGAGGACATTCCTAGAAGCCAGAAATATTATTAACCCATATGACGATGACCAAATCAAGACCTTTCTTTCGTTTGCGTTAATTTTTCGTAAACAAATCCTTACATTCTCTTTCTGCACTTTTATAATATTGTATAACACGGCTCGTAACGACTGCATAATGTATACACCGTACGAAGTACAGGTTCTGACATTGAAATAGCAGAAAATATTACACTGGTGAACATGTAACAGTATTAAAACAAAGGGAATTTTGAAGCTCGGGACAATAATAGCTTATTGGTGAGGTTATTAATAATTAGCGGTAAGCTTTTGTTGCGGGACAACTGAAAGAAAAAAAAAGTTAAAAAAAGTGCACCTACACCCATACGTCGCAAAACAAGAGTACTCCGATTGGAAAGCTATTAAAATTCCAGGTTAATTAAAATTCTACTAAAAGGTCTATTAAAATTCCAGGTTAATTGTCTGTTTTCTTCCCCTAACGGCATCGGCACGCTTTCTTTATTGCCATCATGAAGTTACAGCGACGGAATCATAAGCTACAAGAATTTTTTTCCTTCGTTTTTTTCTGGGCACATATCTCATGCAAATGAGTTGCAACCCAGTGGATACTTTTTGCTTAATGACAGAGGTGCCAACCGTCTTTGCATGTATACAACACTAGACTGCGGCAAACTTGAAACGTATGATGGCTAAGCGGAGATAAATGCTTCACCTTCATCTCGCATTGCAAAGGATCCCAAAATATACCCAACCGAGAATCGACTGAAAAATTTATTGGGGATGTCATACTTCGTTGGCCCTTACAAATACATATTCTGCAAGGTTACTTCCAACATTTTGAAAATCATTTTCAGAATAATCCATAAAGACAAGATGATTTAGTTCACAGGTGACTTAAATTGACAAAGTATTGGAAGCATACCTTAAAACTGAATTTGAATGGCGTGCAGCTATTTTCAACAACAATCCTACATGCAAGGTAAACCTTGCATCCAACAAGGCGTACCACCCAGCGAGCAAAAAATTTGAAACCAGCCGCACTTTTAATATTAAATCTAATTAATACAAGAAGCCTGAGTGTAATGGCTACTACAGCTTAGATGTCATTTGCCAGTCGTGTTATTATTACTATTAAATTTTTGGGTGCCTTTTCCTTATAGCTTTCCTTGATTTCAAAAGAGACCCGCCCCGGTCATCTTAGGCAACGTAAAGGCCAGGTAGAGAGCATTTTTCAAACCCGCGGACAGCCAACTGTCACTTTAATTACGGAGCTGGTCTTGGATACCTTATGCCTGAAAATGGCTCTTCTGTGAATTTTTGGACTACAATGGCAACGTCTTTCAATTAACAAGAACGTTTCACCTACTCATTACACGATAAAGTAGACGCCTTATTATAACACGAATAAAACGACTCCAGTATGATACTTGTGCAACTTCACATTCTCCAGTTGTTGCGCTAAAAATATCATTTGCTTCGCCCAGGGAGGTATGTAACTAATATTTTTCCACACCGCAACCAAAACCCGTTGAGACGGGATACACCAGCTGTATGAATCTTGAGGAAGAGTGAATCTAAAAAAACTTCCCCATCAAATCAGCAGCCACGTTGCAAAGTGGTTAAGCTGGTAACAACGCACCAGGCGAAAGAAGACACATACCCATATGAAGCTCACCTTCTGACCCTCATTACGAAGAAAAATTTTTAAAAGCTGAACTGAGCTTTTCACTATATTCACAGCTGCAAATTACCTGCCACGACCTTGTGTAGCAGGCGCAGACTGAACGAGTCAAAGTAAAAAAAAGGCTGATTTGCATGTATGCAGCGCTCACACATACAAGACCTCATGCCTTTGCTTCCCAACACGCCACGACACTTGCTATTCTTATGATTCTACCACATGCCATGGCGCGCTATTTTATCAAAGGAGCCCTCTTGGATCGCACATCCAGCTCATAGCCCGTTAAGGCCTATAGATCACTGCCGAGCACGTAAGCTACGAAGATCAAGATAAATATCAAAGGGTATCGCTAGAAAGACGATGATTAAGAGTCTTCGGTACCATTAACTAAAACGCTTACTACTCTTAGGGTATAGGGTTCTTCAACGCTCCCATTGATTTAGTGATATCCCAAAAGGTGCCTAGCATACAATTTTAGCGACACGCTAGAACAAAAGGGAACTGACACTTTTCGCGTCCACCTTCAACTCTCACCGCGAATTCTGGCAAGTATTTTTTAAATAAATGTATTTGGCGTGAGCCTTCTTTAGAAGATAACGAGAGAAACACCTAAGAAGTTTCTTTCGCACGCGTCAAATGTTCTTTTCACATCAGGTTCTAAGACATTCATCAATATTTGCTGACATTTACACATGAATAACATTTACTAATATTAATGTACTTTAATATTTACCAATATACTAGCATTTACTTAACATTACAACTAGAATACTTGAAACAACTAGAAGTGAAAATAGAGACAGAGTAAGCCCCATTTAAGTAAATGGGCAGGAAATATTCAATTAAGCGGAGTACAGCTTTAATCCAGTTGCCAATGGAGCATGATAGAAAATACCAGATGCACGAGACATCCATGAGGTATGCATTTGCCTCTATACGAAGGTAAATAGTGAAGAATTTGACACGACAATATATCTTTTTTTAAGATAGAATTTCAAGAAGATTGAGAATTTCTAGAGACTTAGAATTTCAAGAAGATTTAGAATTATTTAGCATTTCAAGAAGATATACCATTTCTAGAAAATTTAGAATTTCGTCTAGCTAAGCTATAGGCAAACTATCTTTTTTTTTCGACAAGCTTCTTTCAACGTTTGAACCACGCTAAAGAATATATACTTCACAAGTTGCTAATAAATCCCTCGCCAACGCTGAAAGGTTGTTACAGAACCATATTCACCTATTCGCAGTTGTTTGGCGAAGGGATATGTAAATCTTATTCTTACAAGCGAAATAGTCCGTTAACTAGCATTCAAATAAATGGACTCCACTGTATACCAATGAATTAAGCTTCATTGATTAAATCATTAACATACTAGAAGTTTGGTAAAAAGGACGGTAATCGTTTTTATGGATTTTCATAGACATTATTATGACAACGTATAATCAGACAGAAGGTCTACTTACGTAAAATCCCAAGCTGAAAAGGTGGCGATGAACCTTCTCCTTCACTGTTGGCAGCGTGGCAAGTGTATCTTCCTGCAGCAGCTCGACTGACACGCTGGAGTACCAAGCTGCTGTCACTTATAATTACACCACTACTTACATTGTGCTGCAACAGGACTCCCTACAATCAGGAATAGAAAACGTGAAGTTGGGAATGTTAAATTACAAGTTTATAGCAAGAAAGTGTTCCATTTGTTTTCGGCGTTTTTTCTTCCTTTTTTTGTTAATTTTTTTCATAAAAGAAACTGGCTCTGCCTCTGCATGCTTCGCTTTACTTAGACAAACGGTGATGATAAGCGGAAAAAAGCCTCCACAGCTTGTTGAAATTCGTCTTACAGGTGCCTTTCGCCTACTTCGTTATTATCGCACCCAGATAAGCCATCAAGAAATAAAGGTGCTGTTTTGAACCGTAAAAAACTCCCTCGGTTGTTTTTCACGCTCGATACTTGTCTTTAATGCCTCAAAAATTATCCTCACGGGGCAGCTACAGACAGGTATTTAGGTTTTCCTTGATATTGTGGGTTGTCAGGCACAATATCGTGGTCTCCTACTAAGGTTCAAATTACTAGGTATGCCTTTTCCTCCTGGTAGATTTTTTTTCTCGTATAAGCATGCAAGGTTGGACAAATTTCTACAATAAATTTTCAGCAAAGCCACAGATTTAAGGGTTTGTGCAACACGAACCCACTGGTCATCCAAGCTACAATAAAATCTACGTCACAAGGGATGTTAAACAACCACGCAGGAGAGTCCTAACGTGCTGCTAGCTTCTTATCTACTCGATTGCCTTGTAAAACAGGACTAATCTTTCCAAATCAATCGCATTTTATGGGCCTAATTTTCGTATCTACAAAACTTACCTCACGTAAAAACTAAGCAACAGAACTGAAAAAAAAAATAAAATAAATTGAAGGACAGTAAACTAGTTGAGCTATCTGCTCCGTTAAGTAACCTGTGAGCTCAGCAATGATTCAGATGAGTAATTTTCTTTGCGTGCCCAATCTAAGGATCTTGGTGTGTGGTCTCAGATAAAAGCCTTAAAGAGTACGACACATGAACTTTTTACGTGCTCTTAAATAACGGTCAACACCACTTAGCAGTGAATTAAGAAAAGCGTAGAGGAGCTTCACGGAAAATATGAAGTGAAAGCTTGTGTGAGGTAAGATTTTGAGTAAGCTTAACGATCCCAAATTTGTCCGTTCCTTCAGCGTTGGCTCTGTGTGTGTGTAATTTCGCGTCTCGTTCCTTAAGGAAATGCAGCCTCATTCCGAGTTTTAACCTTTAATTAAAAAGGTGTGTAAATCTGACTCGGGAAACCCTGGACGTGTGAAGTTGTGGAGCGTACCGCACCTTGCTCATTACACGTGGAAAATTACGGTCTAACAGCCCACAGACTTATGACCACACTTGCAGATTTTCTTGCTCGTCTTTGCTCAACTAATTATCTTCTCCTATATCAGGACAACATACGTTAACAACGCATTTCTGCTGCCCGGATCGTGCACATTCTGACCCGCAGTGTTGCAACTAGCACAGTAACGAGCTATAAAGAATTTCCAGCAAATATATCAACCTCATATTCTGACTGTGAAATACATGCTCCTCGCCTTCTTTTAGTCTGCGTGACTAATCATAAATTCTCAAATTCTGAGGTA
Source organism: Triops cancriformis (assembly GCA_020615345.1). Classification (NCBI taxonomy): domain Eukaryota; kingdom Metazoa; phylum Arthropoda; class Branchiopoda; order Notostraca; family Triopsidae; genus Triops; species Triops cancriformis. The sequence continues at coordinate 174,206 of JAHZNP010000068.1, read as the reverse complement.
AAAAATAAATAAAAGAACCACTATTGTAAAACTATTTATAAAAGCAAATTAAATGGAGAGTTTTACCTCATGACGCCACATTACTCGGAAAGCGGCTGGTTTGGCTATGACATGACAATCAAAATATACGTCTGCCCCTTCACGAATATTGGAAGGATTGAGATTCCGACCTAATGAGATGTGCACCTGAGGAACATCTAGAAAAAGAGGCAGAATTGTAAGATAATTAAAACGGGGAAGTATTCACCACGGAGAGCAATAAAAATCAAAATAGGGAGGACCGCGAAAGCCCCTTTTCTTCACATTGCCTTTCATAATCCAACACTAGAAAAAATAAAGAAGTCAAAACAAACGCTAGTGGAAAAAAAGGAGAATGAAAAAATTGGAAAAATATGCTTTTTTTCCACTTACGGTAAACTTCAAGGATCCAGGTGTCTTCTAAAACAGCTCCGGCCATTGCAGGATTCTCTGCTCTGCATACCAAGCGTTTGCCATCATCTTCGGGCCCCGGAATGAGGCTGAGCAGGCTGAGGGTCACGTTGCCCCCATCAAACAACTACACACGGTAAACAACCATAGAAAAAGAAAAAGAAAGAAATTAACGTCTTTATTTTTTCCAGCTCTTCCTCGCTTAATCTTCAAAAGCAGTAGAGGCGAATGCAAATGTGCTGTCTATACACACGAGAATCCAGGCAAGTCGGCTGCTTTTCTTTTTCGCACCAACGACTTTCCTGCATCGTATATCTGAACGAGAGATGAAAAAGAAAAAAAAAAGCCTTGGGAGCTCCTTGGGCTGATAATACGGAAAAGCCATTCTTTCTGGACAACTTTGGCACAAACTAGTTTCCTTCCCCCCGGTTTTGTTGTTAAACTTCCTATTCTCTCTCTCTTCACATACACAGAACACATGCATTCCTGGCTTTTGAAATCGCCTTCTAACCCTTCTTCTCTGCATACTCTGTATGCAAATTTATCTATTAGGCAATGTCCGGTGCCACAAAACAACGACGGTTTATGCGCACTACAGCGCAGTTCCTCGTCCCCTCGATCTCGGAGCCTGATTCTGTACAGTTTTACATAAAGGCTCCCTAATTAGAGTATGGGAAATGGAAACCGGCTTGGTCTTTGCCCGCCCTAATCTTTTTTTTGGATTCGTTTTTTCTTTTTGTGTCTTCGTTTCAAACTCTTTGACAACTCCATTAACATGAACGGTTGAGTGAGAATCAAGGTCACGAGTAAACCTTGTACTACGGCCAAAGAAAAGAATCCAACCAACACGTAACTGGACAACAAAGAGATTGGCCATTGTAAAAGCCTTCCCATAGGTCACTGAATTTCCGCAAGAGTGTGGCGTGGGACAATGTTCTTGCAAACGGGACGTGGCGTTAGCCTTCACTCGTTTTGCTTAGATTAATTTCTTAATATTTTCCTCCTCCTCGTTATTTTATTTTAATTTCGTGCTAGTGTCCTCCGTACTGTATAACTGCAGCATTGTATTGATAAAAGAACAGTGTCCTCCAGTTTGTGTCTCGATCTATGCGAGTTCGCTGTTAGACTGGTACATTTTTTAACAAAAAATTTGGATAATTAACTACACAATAATGTCGCTGTAGTGCAATATTACATACGTCGACAAGAAACGAAGACTCATGTAGCAAGTCGTGTTGAACCGGCTAAACAAGAGTTGTGATGTTGGTAATATTGCACATATATGTAAATTGATTAGAGCTGCACCAAGAATGTCCTATTGTATTTTTTTGGGCACAAGTTTAGAAAAAAATAATTTTGGTTAAGAAATGCTGCTGACTTTAGTAAGAATAAGCTTTTGAGAACACGGAACGCATCCCAATCTTACATATGTAAAATGTGGCTCAATTTATGCGGCGTTTGTTGGAACCAATTAGATGCGTAAATGAAGGGATTACTAGACCACTGTTTCTCGACTTCGTGTACACTTAGCATGTCAAGTCTGTCTGTCGCACAAGTCCCTTTGCAGCATGTTCTAGCCAATGACTAGTTTCGCGTTTGGAATGAAAAACAGCCTCTTTGCTTGTTGTAACAACAGCGAAGAATCTTGTCAGGCAACTTGTGTGACTTTCATACTACACAAAACTCGTTTGGCTTTCTTGGTATGGCTTGCCGTGAAGTTGTAGCGTAAAAGTGAAAGAGAATCGTGAAATGCAAGCCGGTTAGGAAGTTTACCCACAGCAAGCTGGATGAACAGCACCTTTCCTCACAGTATAAATAAGGTCTATTTGCAAGGTCATGCAGGAATTAAGACTCGTCAAAATGCGTGAGAAGTTTTGGCCTGACGAGTAGCCTTTCGTTAAAAATATAGCGTGCTTCGCCCAAAGTATTAGGTGCGGTCTTTTCACTTGCAGACGTCGTTGTTTTGTGTATACTTACGGGAGGAAACGTCTTTTGTTACATCCATGGGATAATAACTTTGTTTAGTACGCATAACAACCCGTTGACGAGCAACCGACGCCAACCGGGCTCTCCTGGCAGTGGTTTAGTGGAAATAAGAAGTAAAAACCACGTGCAATGAGACTTATTCGCCTGACCTCTGAACTCCCAGGGCGAAAGCCATTTTTTAACAGGTGATACACGAGGGTATGCAAATTTGTGTGAGAACAAAAGGACACTAACGCGTATTAACAGACAATTAAATGATACGGTGCATTGAGAGCTTGACCCCAAAGCTGCGTGACTGCCATCGCTAAATCAGGAGCATAGGAAGATAAGTTTTACCGTTTCTTGGGCTCTCTTGAGGAGCTCTCCCTCTTTCCACCACGTCACCACAGCTGGTGGTCTGGAACCCACCGCTTGACAAGTAACTTCGTATTTGCGGTTGGCGGACAAAGGCTGTCGACTGCTTAAAATGCGAATATCCAAAGGACGCACTACAAAACGAGACATGTAAGACAGCATTTAGACACAATCAAAATTCGCCTGTCTTTCGAACCGTAACGCATTTATCTCTCCCAGAATCCCTAATTAAAGAGCACACAGGCCAGGGTTTGTATTTCTACCCGGTGAAAGCCCCACGATTTTCTGCATGTTAAGTGAAACATAAACATACAATTAAGCGAGCTTTCCACGCATCTCAACGAGTTCTCGACAACCGCGTATGTCAAAAGTCAATAGAGTTCTTGGGCCATAAAGTCTTTTCAAGACTCGAGGACATCTTCTTCCAGTAGTTAGGCTGTCTTGTGTGTATAAAGAAAAAGGGTTTGTTTAATGAGCACTGGCGTCGCGCAGACGCCAAGAGTACTTTACCTCCGACTTCAACAAGTTCGACATTGCACCCAAAGTTGGGCGACACACTTAATATTTTTTTTTCTATTTGTACTTCCGTTTTCCCTGGGCTCCCCAGAAGTTGTTCCCAGCTCCGTGACTTTTCGAGCTTGCACTTTTCTAGAGCTAGCACTTTTCCTAGAGTTTTACCACATAATCTACAATTTCGTGGCTTTCCGCACCTCCAACCGCCAAAAAAAAGCCAACCGGCAGCCTATAGCATTTGCTCGAGTGTTCCTTGTTACACAGTATTGTTCATATGCAAATGTCAAGTCTAATATATCAGCCTCCCCTGCAAATCCCCTTGGATTTCTAGCAAGATATGCTGCATCAAAAATGCAACAGCGCTGGGTGATACAAGGACGATTCGGGGTACCGCCAAACTTGTCGCCTAATAAATAGAAAACCTACCGTTACAAATGTCTTGCGAACTATCTTTGCTCTGTGCCACGGAAACCGGGAATTCTAGGCATTGTCTATGCATTTAAAGCAGAATACTTTGCCAGCTATGTGGTTCATACCCAGAAGGAAAAAAAACGTAATTTATGAGCAAGAAAATACAGCTTCTTTGCCGGCTTGGTATTACTGATGTCTGACCTGACAAGAAAACTCCCTTTTTCTGGTATAAAACCCACTCTATGCTCGTTTTTCTCGCGTAGCCCAAACAATAGTAACCGTGCTGGGAAGGCTCATCTCCAGCTAAAACCAACATCTAGGCAAAGAACAATCCCTGACATGTTAACAATGAGTTTTAAAATCTTCTCCCGTCATAAATGCCACTACCAACGCTAGTTCTAATACTCATCCCCCCTTTCTCCTATTCTCCATTCATCGCGCTGTGCCTTTTGTGTTAGCTGTGCGGTGCAACTCCTTCGTGCTCATCGCCGGCGCTTAGTTCATTAGCATTTTCTCATCAACCACCAACGGTACAATCGTACCACAATTGGACTGCTGCATCTATGTATTGTGAATCGAAGACAGGGAGCGCCGTTTAAGCTCTCTCTCTCTTAAATGCGCAGTTTTCCTTGAAAGCGACTTAATGCTCCCACGCCACCAATAATAATACTGTAATAATAGAAATGATAATCATGATAATGATAATAGTAATCATAGAAATTATGAAAATGATAATAGTAGTAATAGTAATAATTATAAAAAAGATGAACAAAAACTATAAATAAGATGCTAAAAATTAAAGTGACTGATTTAGTGAGACAGTTATTCTAAAGAGATGAAATGGAATTTTTTAGTAAGAGATATTCGCCTACCCGATAATTAAATCACTGAGAAAAGTTGTACTCTACAACTTGTTTAATACGGTAATTGACATGTGGAAGGGATAAAACTTGTGCGACGCTGGAAAGTTTGTTAACTTAATTCCTTCTTTAATGGATGGCGAAAATCCACTTTGCGCCCGTCCTGACGCAGCTAATGGAAAAACACGACAAGCTTCGCCTATTTGATTACCGTCTACTTAGTTGCGGTTGTTCCCCGATAATGGCTTTATCCATCACACAAGAGTTTTACTCCAAAGAAAAAGCTGGGAAGACAACAAAAAGAGCGGAAAAAGTAAAACAGTCGTTGGAGCGAGGGAGTATGCAAAGACAGAACGCTCCCAGTGGTGCAATTACGGCTTATGCAAACGAAAGAAGTAGTCAGTTTCGGGGGGTTATTCTGGGCTTCTACTTGCCGGTAGATTTTTCAATACGGTTCACGTATAGCATCCCGTCCGATGCATGAACGCAGCGGTCTGAGTTCTCTCTCCCCGACCCCGGCTCATCTGCATAAGTCGATAACTTAGTCGCAACAAAACAACACCACATTTCTCGCCTTTACACTTCCTTTCAGGCCCGTCACTGGCCCACCATTGTGCTTACGATGGACCGTGCGTTTAAGCTCCTGTCACAAAGCAAAATAGGCCCTTCGTCTTTGGGTTACTGTTTTTATTATGATAATTTTTTCGCGTTCAGGAGTGATGGCTATTCTCTTTCTTCCTGCCTCCTCCAAGCGTATCTTCCGTGGACTTCGCAAACAGTCGTGGAATACTATTCTGGAGATGGATGGCTTCATACAGCCCACCGACCGACTAAAGGGTCACTGTGTCTTTTGCATATGAAATCCGAGTACTGCAGTTCTATCGATTTTCGGCCGGCGAAATTAAACAGACCTTTCTTACACAGTCCATGCAATAATCATTAAAATTCCCCTAACTCAGACAGAAAACAGAACTAGTCTCAGAATTTCCCATCACGCAGTTACCGTTCACAGTACTCAAAGCTTCTAGAAAGGCCTGAACTCTAAACATAATCTGCAAATTAAATTAAATGTAAATTTTGTATAGGCTTATCAGTGTGTTTTGCAGGCCTATCGAAAGAACTTGCTTTGTAATGTAATGTAGAAGGTTCCCTTTCTTCATGAAGCACTTACTGTTCGATCTGGAAGTTTACTTTTCCTCATACATCATCTAAACCTCATAAATGGATTTATTGTAATGCAAATAACACCTTAAGGGTTTTTGTGATTCAGCAAAGCACTAATTATGTTCCAATAATGTTGCCTTGTTCTATACAAGGACTTTCCTCTGTCGAAATTTCGTGCTTCGGATGCTCGCTGCGTCTCTGTCTTATTTCGAAATCGTGACCCATAAATTACGAAAATTCTTCTCATTGGACGATCGCTCCCGCGATGGGAAGTTACTTCAGTTTTCTAACACAAGTTTCTTAATGTATTTGGATCAGGAGTATACTTCCTAATTGGTGCACTCCTACTGGTACAAAATAACGCCGAGTGCTATAAAGATAAGAGCTATTTCATGCACCCCCCGAAAAATAAGAATACTCTAAAGCTACCTTTTTCTTATTTTTATTTTGTATATAATTTATTATAATACGTTAATCATTAGAATTCTTTATGCACTTAATGTATTTACCTGGTATAATTTCTAATGCATACCATAAATTTTCTACTTTTTATTTAATGCACACAAACTCTCTTAATTCCATGATTTCTCCTGGATAAATGTTACCCATTCGCGAAAAGGCAATTATGTTGCTATAATGCCCACATTACATGCGTGACATTCATAGGATATTACTTCGTCGTTTACACTAGCACCAACATTTAAGTTCCAATTTCGCGCAAAAAAAGTCCCAATGTAAAAAAAAGCCGAAAGAAACAAGGAAATTACAGAGGATCACGGATGTCACGTCTCGCGCCCGTACCGTTTTTATGAACGTATAAAATAACCCAAATTTATAGATTTGGATCCTTCGCCTTCTCTGGCACCGTTAATATTCCCCCGGATTTCGCAAGTTCTGCACTAACGTCGCAGCGAGCCGAGCATCATGGAAGCGTTCACCATTAAAGAAAGCTTATTTAGTTTCCGCAGAGCCCAGAACCGAAAAGGGCCCCATCAGCACCAAAGCACGATCTTATGAGCCCACAGACAAATCTGTCACTCTATTTTGTAGGTTACCTCTTTCCAACGGAAAAAGCAAGTAACCGTATATCTTAGCATGGTGATCTATAGTTTCTTTGTCTTTTTCTCCATTAGGAACAGCGTGAAATCAGAGCTGTGAGGCATAAACACATAAAAACCAGTAGCCTGAGGAACGTGTGGCTAATGTCACAAGTTCTCATTTACAATAGTATACCCACACCCGTCGGAGATGAGAACCGCGCAGGCACCATGAAACTAGAGAACAAAAACTATTTCCAAAGTCGCCAGTAGCATCGTAAGTTGCAACGACTTAATTATCCCAGCGTTATGGCAAGTGCAGAACATTTCCTTGCAAACATTTCTCGAATCCTCCGTCTCCATGACGGATGACTAAAAGTTATGCATTTCCTACCGAAAAAAGGGCAAGTTCTGAACAGACACAGAACGATACTTCTAAGGGAACTGGCTCAATTGAAAATGCCCTTCAACGCAAAAAAATTCCTTAGTGAACCTAAAATGTATCACCATGTAAGAACGTTTATACGAACAGCGATAAAAGACCTCCAATAAATTGACAACCAGTCTTACAGGCAAATCAAAATCACAAACTTAAATAAACTTCAACAATAATGATTTTCAGACTTTAAGACAAAACTAGCTTGATATGAACGATTGTACAGAGTTGTAAATGGAAGAAAAAGAAAACTTAGCTATCAATACAAGGAAGGCGAACGAGCTATTCTCACCCCCGATTTTAAATTTTTCAAAAAATGCGCAAGTTATCTTGAGAACGGGCAGGAAACTGGGCCGGTCTTTCCTGTCTGTGACAAGCGCAAAACTGCTGGCTGACCGAGGCACAATTTTGGTTTTTAACAAGTCACTCAAATTAAAGGCCGCCGTATGAGAATGGTCTAATCCGAGGCTCCATCACTGTTCCAAATTACGATTCCTGCCCGACTTGTGCCACGTAAGCTCGTTGCGTTTCTCCTTTGTATCCATTTCAGCGTAAATTATTGTGAACTGCAGCACGCTCGCAGCCTCTCTTCCCCGACTAGGCTATAAAGCTGTCAAGAAGCGCTGAAAGAATGGGTCATCCTCGCTTCGCGTGTTATACGACGTTATGATGCACCCCTACGCGTAGCAACGCAGCGAGCACACACGTTTCCGCTGCTACTTCATAACTTATAAGATGCGTTCTAACTATAAAAGCTGGCGGAAGTACCACCACGTGTCGGCCGTGTTTTCTCTCTTGTAGACTCATTTAGCTGTAAAGCGCCGAAGGAAAAACGGGCTCCTCTGCTCAGCAATAGCGTTATAAAAAAAGTTGGCCCCACTGATACTTGTAATGTCATGATCGTTGTGGCCTACAGCACAATACGGTCTTACACATCTACAGTGGAAACCGGATATAACGAAAACGGTTAAGACGAAATAACCTGTCGGTCCCGACAAAATCCTATCTCTTTACATGCGTTTTCATTCGGTTATAACGAAACAAAATAAGGCCCCGGTATACACAAACCTCTTATGGACGAATAACACAGGGAACTCTAAAAAAGGCTTCTGCGTAATGCTTGAGTATATTTCAAATCAAGGCTGGCAGTAAAGTTGTCTTAATTGATATATAGTGTCTATGTTTGAGGTCTTTTGAAAATATGTTTTTATTAAATTTAAAAACTCTAGGTGAAATTTTGCCAATTTTGAAATATAAAAAAAATCTGGGTAACAAGAGCACAAGATCACTTCTTTCTAATTTTTTTGGTAAAAATGGGATTCAAATCGGACGAGTAGTTTTTACGAAATCTTTACTTAAAATTTGGTAATTCTAGTAATGATACCGTAAAAATTACTCGTCCGATTTGAATCATATTTTCACAAAAAAATGTTGGGGGAAGTTATCTAGTGCTCCTGTTTCTCAGATTTTTTTTCCAAGTATTTCAAAATTTGCAAAAATTCACTTACAGTTTTTAAATTTAATAAAAACCGGGGCTTAAGTTTTGTCTTCCTTGCCCCATCAGTAGTAAGTTCGCTTCCCTACCGGTGCAATGACGGAAAAGTCAGAGCGGAGAAGAATCGCAGAAAGAAGCTTGACGGCATAGGAGAATATGTCGATAACATTATAATAAAAAGGATAGTACGAAATAAAATATAGATTTTTTTAAAAGAAAGCCATCAACCATTTTATGAAAATGTACGTTAAATGGTAATACTAATAAACGGAAATCCAAACTTTCTTATTTATAACGGAATAAACTGCCAGTGTACCGGCAGTAAACTTGAATACTGTCTAGGTTATCGCGACTTCCAACCGAAGTGTTTTTTTTTTTGCATGCTTTGGTTATAACGAAATTCGGTTATAACGAAAAAAAAACGATCGGCCCCTTCTATTTCGTTATAAGCGGTTTCCACTGTATACACAACGCGACCCACGACTTGAGAATGTACGCAAGGCCCCTCCTTTTGTTACGACGAAATGACAGCATTGAGGAAAGAAAAGGTTTATATGAAAATTCATATCTAGAACTAGTGAAGTTTATGGCCAGTGATTCGCATGAAGCTTTCCGCCAATGACACTCCAGCCAAATGAAAAGTGAAATGGCTTTTTATTATGCGCTATCCAGATTTTCCACCTGAAATCACACACGAGCCACTTTACGGGAAAATTCATCTAACTTCCGTGCACTTCCCTTATGCAGGAGCCGAAAATAGAAAAATGAAAATCTTCCAACCGAAGCATACAGCAAAGTTGACTTCAAGTCTGGAAACGTTCGGAGCTTCTTCTTTCCACACCGCCGAGTTGGTAATAAACGTATTTATGATATGCTAATTGTTGTACACACGCACGTCTCCTCAGTCCAGCCAACAAAAACCTGTAAAGCTTCTTTTGCTCCAGGAAATTCTTGGCGATAACAAGAAAAGTGGCATCCAAACGTAACAGGGAATATGTATGCAAAAAAGGGGGGAGGAGAGAGAATGTTCGGGAGACGAAAGATGCAGATAACTCAAGCAAAAGTTTCCATAACAAGACTTGAAGCTTTACGAATTCTTTGGAAACAATTACACAGCAAAGTTCTCATCAGAAAACAAAGGACTCGGCACAAAGCATCGCGTCGACAAAGGCTGCCTGGATGCGGGTTATCTGCTCTATCAGTCTTGGGTTCGAAAAATTGGGTTTCAAAGTCGGACAAATGATGTCCTTTGCATATACAATGCTTTTCGCTCGCTTCGGCCCGTTTAAATACCTGGCGATGCCCTGGCTTTTGATCTATAGTTTCCCCAAATTTACATAAGTGCCTTGCCATCCTAATCAAACCACGCGCCAAGAACCCAAACTTTCCTTTCTGATCTTCACTTTCGCGAGCTCGTCTTCATCGAAACACTGGGCCAGTTACACGTACCACCTCACTAGATATCTACACCCGTATTAAAGTGCTGATCCATTTTTCGAGCCATTTTTATCTTTCTTGTCGTTATTATTATGGATAGAATAAAAACTTTAAAAAAGTGCCGAATAACTTACGATTCAATTCTACAAGGACGGATCGTGCAGCCGGCAAGGACAGGTTTGTATTTGAAGCCTGACACGATAAAGATGACTTTAAATCAGGTCTTCCTAGGCGGGTCAATCGAAGCCAATTCTGAACTCCTTCCGCTGTTTGAACTTCCGCTGTTCGATCGATGAGACGTTGTTCCTGCCACCAGCTTACTTCGGGTGTTGGGTGCCCTACAAAAAAAGAATGAAGTTACGACAGTTCCTAAAATACACCAAAATCAGTTGGCTCTTAAATCATGACCCATGCTAAAAACTGGTTTCGCAAATACTAAGGATTACAATACTTGCGTAACAATGAACACTCACACTTGAGCCAAAGCATTGCGTGTGCGGGTTTGCGAGTCTAGAATGTTGTTAAAAACGTAAGTACCGGGTATTAGGGAACACAAGTCGTTGTTTAGCTCAATTTGTGGATGATTGTTACCATACTACAAGGAAGTTAGAATCGCATAAAATGGACGAGTTTTACCTCCTTGGACGAAGCACATCAACGTTAAAGTGGCATCTTCGTCATAGGGACCGACGACTTCCCCTACTTCATGGCCTTGCTCGTCAAAAATTTTCGGTTGTTTGGGCGGCACTGCGAAAAAAAAAAGTTAAAGAGAATAATAAGGTTTGGGGTGAATAATACTGTACTCCAGTCGTCATGGCAGCACAATACAACGGATATTTTTCGCCTAAATGAAGAAAGTTTGCACCAAAGCATCTTCGTGCCTTTTCTGGGAGTGAAACTCGCGCATATCGAAAGGCCCGGAGAATTCATTATGGTGCTGGTGAGACATTACCATTTTATACCCAAAATTTGACCATATTCGTGACGGTCATTGGGCTCTTGAAATAGCCACAACAGATACAATGTTCCAGTTGTTATATTTTTTTCCTTCTTTCCACTTACGACACTTCCCTAGTGCGGAGTGCCTAATAGTGCGCGTAAAATGCGTTACATTCGCCCCTCTCGTCCAGAAAGCTTTTGTCATCACCTAGCGATGATGTTGCATGCAACAATAACGTTTTTCTCCTGCACCCACATTTCCTGTTTTTTTTATATACTTTTATCTTTCAAAGTATCGTTTTTTTTCTTCGTCTACTTCTAGGTTCCGCCCACACCGGTCCGCGTGAGAAATATCGTAATACTTTTCCAAGGAATAGCCATTACAAAAACATTTATCTCCCAATTTCCCGAGACCACTACCACGATTATACTTGTCTATACACCCAACAAAAAAAACCTCCGTTTCTTTCTTTCTTTTTTGTTGTCTTCCTCCTTTTTCCTCCCTAATCGTGCCATTTTCTACTCTGTTCCGACAAAGTTGCAATCAGGGAGCAACTGCCCCAACTTTACCCACATAAATGCTTGCAGATCGGTGCCCTTGCTCTCATTTCGGACGTTCCATTGCAGGTTCTTCCGAGAAACTTTTTTTTCTACCCTACAATACTGTCCGTTGAGTTGAATTAAAGGGGTTAATTTTACACACATCACTTTCAATACGTAAGCTTATCCTATGTCAAATTCAATTCAAGCCCACACATTTTTTTCCATCGTATAGTGGTTACCATAGCTTTGTTTTTAATTTTATCAATCCGATTTGGTAGTTTTCTGCATTTCTGTGTGAAGTGTAATTGACTTTTAATTGAATACGAATTTCGTTTGACTGTGTAGTGCATACGACGTCTTCAAAGGCATTTTTTTAACTAAAAAAGGAAAATCTCAACATTGGTTTCTCTGAGATGATTGTGAGTTGCCTCGCATTGATTTCGCCTACTTTTTCTGATATATCAAGTTATAAATACAGAACTTGGCTCTCAAGGCTCCATCCCATTACCAGGTTGAAAAGGGCACAGCATGCTAAAAACTGCATTAGCGTCGTTTGTGCTTTACATTCCCTAACTGCAGTATAACGTGTGTATCCAACGACCCATACGGTGATGTTTTGTTATGTGTAGAGGGTTTCGGTAAGGTAAACGACATCTTACTACACGCACAGCGTGCATACTTAGTTGCAGTAAAATTTTACGTAGCATTAAATGTAGTGTTAGAAACGATCACCATGATCAGGAAAGGTGAGCGAGTTTTACTTGAAGGAGATAAACAAAATAGATGTAAAGCAATGTGGGAAACTGACCACGTGCTCTTATTCAGGTGTAGACAGCGCGCGGATGAAACATTTGCTGCACTATGGCCTTATCAAAAGAGGAAACCATGAAGGCTGGGGGACGCTTCAGTGAATCCCAGGGTAAACAATAGGACCAGGGAGAGAATGAGAAGCTCGAGACAAAAAAGCGCTAGCCCAGATGAGATTTAACGGATTTCTAGGTCGCGATTTGAGTTACCTTGCTTTTTAACCGCCCTTCCGTGAAACAATACACCTCATTTCGACATTACACCGCGCAAGCAGCCATTCTCACCCACCATTTTTCCGTCAACTACACGCGCTAACACAAGGGAACGGAAGTGAGATGTTTCTATTACGTGTTCAAAGCACAGGTTGGAATCCGATAGGGCTGTTTGTTAAGAGACAGAACAGTGCTTATTTTGCCTTTAGAAACTGAACTAGGCAGGCTTCGTACGATTCTCACGATATTTAGCGCGACTTTTACAAATCCATTAAATTTTATACGTGATACAGACGCACTTGCTCTTCCGTCGTTGATATTATAACGAGACTGGCTAAAGTTTAGTATTTTTAATGTTTTGCTACGTTTCAAAAGTCTTGCCAACTTTTGTACTTGTGGAACACAAGGGCGACTTAAAAAAAATTGTATAGATGTTTCAATTGCGATTATGTTGATCTCAGACATAAGAGACTTTGTATGTTTTTAGATTTGTGTAAGAAAGTTTACATATGATCTCCTATTTTACACCTGCAAGACAAGGGTGCAAGGGTGAACACAAAAGATATGTAAAAAATGCTAGTCATGACAGGCTTATGATATGCTGGCAGTGTGTAACATAGCAAAGCATAACTACCCGAGCTGAGCATCGTCGCAAGAAATGCAAGTGAAGTAAAATCAGACTTAAATGAACGATTTTCTAGTCAAATAAATTCCAAAATATTCACGTGTCTTCAATGTAAGCATTCTATTACATAGACGTTTAAAAACCCTTGTTGTTGTTTTTTTACAGTCACTTGTTTATAAACGAAATCAATGGTTTTCCCAATAAAAAATCTATAAAGGGAAATCAAGTTAACTAATCTGAAGTTACGTCAAAATCAATAAGTTGATCTAACTTCCGCCTAGCTGTGATAAACGTGGCCATAACATAGGTCGTAGGTGTGAATGTGTCTTCCCAGAGGAACATTTTAAGACTTCGTTTTGTAGTTCACGCAACCTTAGCTCGACTTTAGAGTACAGTTGTCTTCAGTAAAAATGGAATAGAGCACGACACCTTGCCGTTAATAAAGAAAAGGAAAACTATTATAGGTTTCTATTTTTTCCCAATTGCCCATAGTTTCTCTGAGTGAAAGACACGGTCATTCGGGAGAACTCTGCTTTTGTCCAAAGATAACACGAAGCAACCCCAGGCACGCTCCCCGTAAATGTCTTCCGGCTGTCATTAAAGCCGCCGTAAAGATCGTGTGCAGGCAGAGTACCAGCATTGATTTCCTAAGGCCCGTAATGAGGAAAAGGTGAGAAAAGATTTGTTGTGCTTACTCCTCGCCATCAAGGGGGATGTCAAGTGCGACTTGTGGGTCAATGTCTTCACGCTCACTGTGGCACCCAAGTGGGCAAAAACAGTTCCAAGTTTTTCACCACTGGGGTTTACCAAACTAACAACTTGAGACTACTTTACATAGCCTTTCGCCATACTGCACCTTACTTTCCCAGGTAAAACCTGCTGCAGTTGCAGCTGACTCTTTACCTACGCCGAAGTGTTTCAAGCTGCACTCCAACCCGTTAAACAAAGTTCGCGCCAAGTTTTCACTTCTACGGAAACACGAAGGCAGAATTCAGAACGAGTTTCACTCAAGCGGTTTCAAGTTACATTTCAATGGGGATGTAACTTAGGAGCAAGACGGCTGTAACGATTTCCAATTTACTAGGTGATGTAGCACTGTATAGTCATTAATATTCCTACAGTGGGCTACAAAATCACACGTGCCGCTGCTTTACACTAAAACAAATTACTCACTGTAGATTAGTTCGGTAAAAAAATTACTAACTGCAGATTAATTTGGTAAAACAAATTACTAACTGTGGTTTAGTTCGGTTAAGTTGTGTAGCTTATGTTGTCATTTTCTCTTCACCGATACGAGACCCTTGATCGACTTAATGTCAGATGACACAGAATTTCGAAATTACTAACTGTAGACTAGTTTGGTAAAAAATTACTAACTGTAGATTAGTTTGGTAAAACAAATTACTAACTGTAGATTAGTTCGGTTAAGTTGTGTAGCTACGTTGTCACTTCCTCTTCACCGATACGAGACCCTTGATCGACCTAATGTCAGATGACACCGAATTTCGAGCTTAAAGTAATTCAGCAGTAACCTAACAAGTTACCAAACCGAAAAAAGCCGAGTTTGTCTGGATTCATTCAGCGTAAGTTCAAAGAGCCGTCTCTGATTCAGGGAGGTTCTTTATGGGAAGAAAACATTCAACAGCGTTTAATCCAATCTGGGATTCTTTCCCCTTCAGTCGTCCGTATGCGGAAGTTAATGCGACCAGTAAAGGATCAGGCGAAATGACAGGTATAGCCAACGCAAGAAAGCTGAAATGACAGTTTGCGACTTAAGGGAAGGAGGGGAAAAGGGAAACAGCGAACGCTCCCCTCCGTTCCCCGCACATCCAAGAGGGGAGCTAAGCAAACGCTAGTCGTGCTTCGCTCCTGTAGAACGAAACCCATGGTCTTTTGGCCGACGGAACTGGAATAGCACCGGCGAGCGCTCCCCTTAGTGCCCTAAACGCTCCAACTTGGAAGGCGTCATGGCTCACCCAATTCTGAGCAGGAGCACTGTTATCATATCTTACAAGGGAGCTCTTATGGTCTAAGAGACTTTGGCTCATATTCCCATAAAATAAATGTCTGCTTCAAAGAATCTCTCTAATAACGCCTTTGGAATTAAAAAAAAAAAACTTTGGCTTTGCCCCCGCTGTTTGTAGGTGCTGTTTGTTCACTCAGGCGAGCGGTCATCAATGAAATTGGATGTTGCTTTCTTTGGCAAAGGCCTTTCTTCTCGATACATTTCTGTGGCCCACGTCGGCTAACAATCTCGGCCCAGAAAATTAATCTTCCCATGGTGAAACATTGCACAAGCCCAGTTCTCTTGAGGTCAAAACTGCATTGAAGCGGCTTACCAATGACAGTCAAGTTGACGCGCAAGTTGCGAGTCGGCGATTTTCGGAAATCGACCCGGCAACGATACAACCCCGCGTCTTCTTCCTTCACATTGTCTATGGACAAACTAGCGGGCTCGGTGGCAGTCCGGAAATAGGCTCGGCGTCCTAAAACCGTTTCTTCAGACCAATGTTTCGGGTTGCTCGATAATTTATCACGGGCGTCAAACCTGGAAACGAAAATCGTCACAATAAAGAATCAGAAAAAGTCAGGAACAAATGAAAGGAAAAGAAATGCCATAAAACTTTCAAAACGAATTTCGCAGCAAATGAAACATGCAAGACCGGAGAGGTTGAGCGATGAAAGTACGCCTATCCGACAGGATTCTTTTTTTTTTCCTTCTTTCCAACGTCAGTGTCGGCATTCTACTCGAAGTCTTTAAAGTTTTACGATCTGCTCCTATTATAGCGTTAAACCCTCTACTTTAACTCAAAAGTGGCAGTTATGACAGATTACGTCTTTGCTCCGTGACACAGGCTTGCTCTTTGCCTTCGCCAAGATTTAGAGTGCCATAAAGAACCGCCATTCAAAATTTCATCATGCTTTTCACGAGATCATAACAATAAGCTTATTAGGCACAGCTCTGACGCGACTGACAGCAATAAGAAACAGTGATGCCCATTGATAGCAAGTGCGTGTTTTCTTTACCAACAGCTTAGCCTATCAAAATATCTCGGTTCGCAAAGGAATGTCACCCTTTTCCACGTCACATAATCTACTAATGGGGGGAAAAAAGGAAAACTGACGACGCCAGCATTAGAATGACACGATTGTCATGACTGTGTACCTTCTGTGCCTTTGTGCATGGCCTGGCGGTCAGGATTTAAGAATTAAATCAACGTTTACCTAGACAACTTAACACGATTTTTAATTGCCTGGAACTAACTTTGGGAGTTTGGCTCCTATCAACAAGTCGTAAGGATTCAAAATTCTAAATCAGGGCCGTGTTATTTTACAAGATCTCTTACCCTGAAGAGATACTGGGAGGCAGGCGTTCAGGAGATAACATTGGGGACATGTACTTCTCGTTCGAAGGGGTCTGTCGTCCAGGTAACTAATGTCATTCTCTTTGTCTCCTCTTATTTCTTTTTTTTGTGTGTCCTTCCCACTCGCGTCCGTGCTCCGACCAACCCTTGATCAATTGTAGATTATCCCAACTCGTCTCCCGAGCAGCCAGAGAATACCGGCACCGGCACTTCCCTATTACCCCTTGACTAAATTCTCTCTTCGCTTGCCTCCCTTTTTTCTCCTTTACTTACGTATTTCCTTAGCGAAATTGGCCTACTCGCTATTTTTTTTCGGTTCATTTCCTAACGAAGCCCGTAAAAGAGATGAAATGCTCTCCGTTTTCTCTCAATCGCCTTCCTTCCTTCGTTTCTTTCCTACAACTGTCTGTCACGCGGAGTAACAGAGGTTCTTACTTCCCAGAACTGAACAAAAGCAAGATAATGTTATCGAATAAGAAATGTAACTTTTAAGTGGCACGAATCGCCTGACAATGAGCTTTACGTGTATTTGTACAACGGGTCTTGTCCCCGCCTTCCGTGGTGGCTGCTGTTTCGCGCTTACTCACAAACCGAGAGAAATAAAATGCCAACGAAAAAGAGATAAGGTAAAATTTATTACAGAAAAACGTCACGAATATAACAATGGAAGGAAATTCCCAAACTGCGGGCAAACCAGCAGTCGCGTGCAGGGTCTTCGCACCAGCAATGTTGAGAGCTTCAGAAATCAACAGTCCCAACCCATTACTAGCGTAGTCTCCTTGTCTTGAGCATTTCACGCAAACGCATATCACGATTAGCCACAGTCGTCAATGATTTTAACGGCTGTAAGCGAGACCCCGATTTCACAAACATTACGTTAACGGGCTAAAAAACGCTAGTAAGGCGTTTACAGCTCCTAGCTTGATACTATTTCAATTACATGTTAAATGGTTCGGGTGATTTCAAACAAACTGTTAGATCTTATACTTACTTCAACTTCTTTATTTTTCACATTTATTTATTTTCTTTGATACCTATGTAATGAAAAAAAAATCTCGAAAAGTGTTGTTTTGACTTATAGTATCTACTGCGTGTCTTCGACTTTTGTTAGACACTTTACTTTGTGATATGGGTGTCAAGTTTCAATATTTGGGGGGGGGGGAAATTGATTGAAATTTGGTCTTGAAGCGCATTAAAGGTTTTTTTTAAAATCAATTTCTTCGGTGAAAACTGTGTTCAAATTTGATTGTCAGTTTCGAAATAATCACCTAAGTGGTTTCCTTTTACATTTTACTAAATAACAGTTCTAAAACTAACTGTCGGATTCGAATTCTATTTTCGCTAAGATATTAACCTAAAACGTTTCTGGAGCATCTTGGGCTTCATTTTTGAGATCCAAAGATCTACTTTTGCTTTTCCCCAGAAAAAGCTGGCAATCTCACTTCCTTGTTACAAAATTACCAAGGAGTCTCGATCTTTCCAAAACCGTGCCCTAGAACTTATCATTCACAACTTTACGTATGGCGTTTCTTATGAGGAGCTGAACATTTTGCGAAATATCTTGAACCATTTAACATGTAATTCCCTTATAGGAGGGCTTTTTGCACCACAGCCCTAAACCGAACTACTACCGATGAAAAATCACTCAAAGCCGACTATTGTTAACTCAATCCTGAACAACAATTTAGGATTAAAGCAAAAAAGGCTTTAACAAAGGGATCACTATAAGTCCTTTGTAGCAACCGGATACCCAAGAAGAAAAGAAGGCAATTTTTCAGCTTACGTGTAAATAGAGGGTGCTCCATCATCCTTGTACCATAAAACCAACGTGACCTGATCGGACCGAAGAGGCGGAGTGACGTCGCACGGTAATTCGGCTTTATTACGAGTGACAGCTACCACGTGCTGCAATGGTCCTGGATGGGGAACAAAAAGAATTCTGGATTTAGCACAAAAAATCGATGACATTAATTCTCTTGTGTGCTCTGAAAAAAAAATGAGGGACATCGAACAAAACATGGTCAAAAAACACTACACAATTAAATATGAAAGTAAAACCGTTTAAAGCGTTCACGCTCACACAAGCAAAGCAACAATAAGGATTCCCACGCCCCTTTTTCGCCCCCCATTCTGAGCGCACTACATGTGCTATTCTTCTCCATCCGGCGCTATAACAATCAAATCAGTACCCCTCTCCAAGTCGAGTACCGCATTATAAGCACCCAAATATAACTCGGCAGGCGAGAGTCCGCTAAATAATACAAAACAACACCTGGCTTCTAGCCTTGGCGTATCGACACGGAAGGTATAAGAAATGACCTTCCTGGGCTGGAACGTGTTGTTTTCCTCCCCAATGGGTCTCGATTTGCTTCACAATACGCCAGGGCATCAAGAGAACCCTGGCGTATTATACGCGTTCCAATATCGCAGGGGGCGCGCGGAAGTCTTGCAAAGTATATTGTGCATTAGGCGCTGGTGTCAGTCAAAGAATAGGTCAATAAATCCGCCCCGAAAGCCGGCGCGAAATTTTTCAGGCGCGTAGTGGAACTTTTAGAGCAAGTCGTCAGACTCAGAAATTCCCCTTTTAAACTTCTTTCCCCTTCAGATTTTCGTCTTTCACAACTACGACGCTTTGCATACGGCGAGTGCCATATGCATTGAAGGTGGTCGAGAGTGGGGCTATAACTTTCACGGGTTCGGTTTCTCAGCTATTATAGAAGTATTCAACCCAGCTGTCCTTTTTAAGGAGAATATTGTACAGTAAAAACCCGGCATGCAACCCTAAACAATAGCTCCGGGGAGGCTTTTGTCACTTTAACCCCGATCCTCTATACTCCCTAAACCATAAGCTTGGAGCCTATTCAACTACTTAAGGGAAAATAAGGGATGAAAAAAAGTGTATATGGCGGGCGCAACAATCCGGACGCGTGTGTACAATATGTTATTTCACTTTCACATATGATATTTTCCCTATAGTCCCTTCCACTTTGGGTCGAAAGATGTCCAGCATCTGCGGAGTCAAGAGAAAAAAAAAACAGCCAAGCACAGCCGCCAGGAAAAAAAAACGATATGCAGGCAGAAAAGCTGTTTCTCCAATAAAATATAACGGGTGGATGGGGAAAGGCGTAAATACTTGGGAATAGCTTTTAATATATTACGCCACGGACAAAAAAAGAAAGAGTCTTCAAATTAGTTGCTTTCCAACAGGGACTATAAAAAAGTACTTGACACCTATGCTATAGGATCGTTTATTAAGCAAGGAATTTATATGCAGGCAGGAGGGTAAAACTGAAATAAAAAATAAAAGTGAAATGTATGATGGGGCAATCGGCAAAGCCTATATTGGACCCGAAAAACAAGAAAAGAAGAGAAAGTTTAATTTTGGGGCTTTCGTATCATTGAAAGGAAGAATTAACAGTGTAATAGCGCGAATAATAACAAGACCGGCTTCTAAGTAGCAAAAAGTGGATTAGGACGTCTTTCTGTGGGGCAATCATCACTTGGCCTGTAGGGCTCTTAATGACTTATTTTCTGGACTACACTGAGATGCATGCGTCTTTTTTGTGTTAGGACAAAATGATTTATGGCTCGTGGGGATGCTGACGCGAAAGAGACACGATAAGGATTGAAATGAAACATTCGATCACAAACATCTTACCTGGGACTTGAATCGTGTTGGAAACGATGCCCACATTATTTCCTAACGTTTCCAAGGCAGCGCACAGAGGCAGAAAAATAGAGAAAGGAAGTATTATGAGCATGGTTAAGACAGCATTAATATAGAAACACAGGCAGGCATGAATCATTATCAAAGGCCATAGGACTAGGCAGACTACTAATGAATTCCCTTTTTTATTATTAATAGTTATCCTGTTTAACGAGCAATGAAGAAGAAGCTCTTTCTTCTTAGGAGCTCCCATACCTTCAACGAGTAGCTATCAAATTCGTCCTAATCGAGTCAATGAGCTCAAAAAACCATGCTCGATCTGTTATTACACAGAAAGTTTGATGGGAGGAAGAAAATAGACACAGCAACGACTATTTTCGTGCGGCTCCTGCCCAAGAGGACTTTTCTATTGGAGATTCAGAAATATCGCCGTGCATAAAAAACATTGGATTTCGTCCACGCAAACTTGTCTTTCCATAACTTCTTTTTTTCAGGCTGGTGCTGGCCAGCAAAAACTGCCTAGCACACGCATACTTAGCTTCACAAGCCCAAAAAAAATATTTAAGAAAAATCTGACTGCGGAGCTAAATGAAAAAAAAAACAGGGTTGAATGACGACGGCTACAGATCCATATTTCGGACGATGATGCTGAATAACAGTGCACCCAAACTTTGGCACGTGAGACGACTCCGTAAACATCCCTTCCTGAGGATATTCGAGCTCACTGGTAGGCACTTTCCACTCAATATACTATAACGCTGAAAAGTAACTAAATACAAACACCATAAAGAAGGTCCGACTAGAAAAAGACGTGAGGATTTGATTCCTTTCGTAGATTGAGAAGGGAACTGGGACCGTGCGACCTTCAAAGCAAAGCCGCCAGGACGAGTTTTTGCTCCCCTGCCCCTTCTTGACGTACACAACAGCAGCAGCATCTTTTCAAGACTAAAGCTATCATCATCACCCCCACCAAAAATCCTTTATCTTGTCAAATCCCAAGTCTCAGATTTGGTTTGTCGTTAGGGTTTCGAGTTTTTGCTCCCTTCTTCCCTAGCTAGTTAAAGTGACGGCCCACCCAATATGAAATCAATAACTCACTTCTGTACATGATTGCTGCCACACAAGTATTGTACTAACAAAATAACGGATTCCAACTGTCTCGTGTGTACAAAATTGAATAGAGAATAGAGAAAGTCTTCAAAACGTACCAATTTACGTCCTTTGTGAACCCGAGGGTCAATCATGCCCATTCATGTCACCAGTGGCATGTTAAACTTTTTTATTATTATTAATTCTTCACAGCGTGAGCTGAGCTGTTTGCCGTACGGATTTACAGAATTACTAGTTCCTATCTGTGAGGTTATGTCCTTATAATACTTGGACAACGCGTAAAACTGTACGACTATATATATATTGGGTCATTCAATAAGTCGTGTCACCTTTTCGAACCCTTTGCATTCAAACAGCCCGTTTTTTTTAGTGCGCATGTGCACTGTTTTCTTCACAAAACAAGCAAGATGAGTCTCTCAGCGCCATGGTAACCAAATTTTGGTAATTCTTGACGTGAATATGAAGTTTCTATGCAACAATGCCGACAATTACTGCGAGGATTTGGGAAATTTGAAAGATTCCATTGCTCAAAAGCATCCGGAATCGACCAACAGAAGAGGCAGAACCTTTCACTACAAAAACGCCCGACCTTACAAAACTGTTGGAATTTTTCTGAGATGTTCTAGCAGCACTCTCTTTATTGTCCTGACATTACACTATCAGGTTACGGTCTTTTCCGCTCTCTTTAAAATTGTCTTCATGGGGAAAAAAAATTAGCAAATCTGGAGGCTATAAAAAAGGACATCGATTAGTTTTTTGCACAAAAATAGGAGATGTTCTGGGAGAAGGGAATCTTTTATCTACCCAATCGTTGGGCTAAGATGATCGAGCAAAATAGTCCATACATTTAAAAAAATTCGTTGCGTACAGAGAAATTCGTTTTCAAATATTCGCTAAAAAAAGCAGACACGACATTGCTGAATGACCCAATACAATGAGAAAATTTTTTAAAGACAGCGGGAAATTTCTACCACTCGCCCTCCAAAATGTTAATTAAACGAATAACTCAGAGCGTAGAAGAGTGCAACCAGGGGCGTGCCCAGGATTTTGGTTTGCAAGGGGTTTCAATGGGGGTGGGGGCGTAGCACGCAAGTTGTTTTTTTACATTGGAAATACCCCTATGAAGAATCGTCAAGTCAACGCTAATTTATAGGACTGATACGTTACTACCGCAAATTTTTAGAGTAACGTAAACGGAGGAATACGGTTTGACATGTAACATTTGATTATGAAGGGCGACATTTTTACCGCAACAACTGAAGACTACAAAGGTTTTGGAGGGTACTCATCATTATTGCACTCGTGTAAAAAGTAAGTGCACAGGACGTGCCTTAACTTGTGTCACGTACAATTCAGACTACACAAAGAAAGGAAATATGTAGCGAGGTTTGCGATATGTGCAAGTACATACATTGTCTCAGTGCGTTGCGGTACAATCAAATTAATCAATATGTCCCCATACCTTCAGCTATCTGTCTATAATGCCGATCCGCTGACCTACAATGCAAAGCAATGTAATCTATATGAACTAAAACTTATAATATGCATGGAATTTTTTTGTGAATTGACAATGATTCGTTGTGCAGGGAAAATTTACAAGGACTTCACTGTAAATATACTTACACAACTGATATTTTAACCACGAATTTGTTGTAGAAAAACATTTTTAAAGTATTTTTACAGTAAAGTCCTTATATTTTTTTGTGCTGCAATTATAAACTTTTTTTTTACAGTGTGGCGAACTCATGTCAATAAAGCTTTGACAGCAGCTCGTATCACCTAGGGACAGAGAAACAAGTGCGAAACCCACAGTGTTTCAATTGTCTTCTTTTCAGCTTTATGATCCTGTCCAAACGTGCTCAAGAAGCTCCAGTTTTTAATTTAACTTCCAAAATTTTGGCTGTGTATTTTTGTATGGATATACACGGTAGATCTAGCGTACGCAATATACCCAATAAGTTATGTCAGTTGTCAAAAAAATAAAATAAAACACCAAGAGTTGAACGATCGTCCTAATATATATTAGCACATGTTAACTCCCCTTCTTTTTTAATGGGACAAGTAGCTAGTTAAACGCTACTATCTCTAGCAAATTTGTCGCAATTATGTAATTTGACGTCCATTGTTGCAAGGTTTATACAAAGGGAAGTAATACCGAAATTATGCGCAAATTGCAGCGTTTGTCATAACATTTGAGGGGAAAGGTCATTTAGGGGGGTGCATGATGACACGGGACATTACGCTATGAACACCATATTACGTAAAGTTTCATTCTACAGTGAATCCTCTAAAAAGAAGCCCTTAGATGTTCTATTCGTAGGTAAAAGCCCCATTTTCCCTAGTATGCGCTTTCTACTTCTATACCGAATTCCACAAAACGGACTTAATTCCGGTTCGTGCAATTTTTGGGACCTAAGAAGCAGCATTTTTGTTATGTTTAACAACTGGAAGGGTTGTATAAAAGAACTTGCGGAGTTTGGGGATTTTCTGCAAGAGTAGAAAACGCCAGTTCAGTAAAATAGCCCTCAGCGGCAGGAATAGTAACAACAACAAGGTAGTTCGGATTGGACGGAAATTTAGAACTCTTAGCATTTGGATCGAAA
Source organism: Triops cancriformis (assembly GCA_020615345.1). NCBI lineage: Eukaryota > Metazoa > Arthropoda > Branchiopoda > Notostraca > Triopsidae > Triops > Triops cancriformis. Next base: position 150,213 of record JAHZNP010000068.1, on the reverse strand, counting down.
CTTTAATTTTTAGATTACAAAACAAGCACGCTTCTATTGACATTGCAAACTGCAAAAAGTGCGCAAATACTGACGCATAGCCACGACTTGTTTCTTTTCATGTGGGGCGTCATTAGCTAAAAAGCGTATCATTTAAAACCTACCATTTCTTTTCAGGCTTAAATTATACATTCTTTCAGACTGTCCTATATATTCTTTCGCATATGCTATATAAATAACGCGATAGCCTTAGCGAGAGGTTCCTTCAACTACTTTTTTGTTCTTATGCATACAAACGTAACGAAGTTCTAATTTGCATGCTCAAATGACTCGCCGAAGAATACGTTCAACGAAGGCAACGTTCATATAGAAGAGGTTAAAATGAACCACATACTGGCTTTAAGGCCCCGGTATACACAAACCGCTTATGGACGAATAACACAGGGAGCTCTAAAAAAGGCTTCTGCGTAATGCTTTAGTATATTTCAAATCAATGCTTGCAGTAAAGTTGTCTTAATTGATATCTAGTGCCTAAGTTTGAGATCTTTTGAAAATATGTTTTTATTAAATTTAAAAACTGTAGGTGAATTTTTGCAAATTTTGAAATACTTGAAAAAATAAAATTTGGCTGACAAGAGCACAAGATAACTTCTTTCTACGTTTTTGGGTAAAAATACGATTCAAATCGGACGAGTAGTTTTTACGATATCATTACTAGAATAACCAAAATTTAAGTAATGATTTCGTAAAAACTACTCGTCCGATTTGAATCGTATTTTCAGAAAAAAATGTTGGGAGAAGATATCTAGTGCTCCTGTTACCCAGATTTTATTTTTTTCAAGTATCTCAAAATTTGCAAAAATTCACCTACAGTTTTTAAATTTAATAAAAACATATTTTCAAAAGATCTCAAACACAGGCACTAGATATCAATTAAGACAACTTTACTGAAAGCATTGATTTGGAGTATACTAAAGCATTACGCAGAAGCCTTTTTTAAGAGTTCTCCGTGTTATTCGTCCATAAGAGGTTGTGTATACCGGGACTTTAATGCTCCTACCTCTCGTCCTATAGGATCCCGTCCATTAGTAATAGGTGAGAGCATTAAATTGGGCATTAGTATACTAATGCCCAAATATGGCGTAATTCATTACCTACATATTCCCCACTTAGATAAATGTAAAACGTTACAATTGTCTGGGCATCTAGTGATTTTTGTTATTATTAACATTGTAGCTTCGGCCGGGTGGTGAGACCTTTCTATATTCTGAGATGAAACGTTAAGGAAATAAAGAAATCTCTGAATCTCTGCTCACTCAAAGAAACTAGTAAAAGCGGATGGGAATTTTTTTTCAAACGTGTGCGACGCAACCGCTGACGCCGGCCTCCGGTCCGTCCAACACAAAGTGTTATGTTGCATAGGCTGGATTGCACATGCGGTGCACGAAAATCGTATGGAAACAGAAAAAAACTATCTGACGAGTCAAAAGAGCTCGTAGACGACCGTGAAACCGCAATTAGAGAAGTAGGAAACTACTTAGACCAACAGAATTACGACTTTGGCCATTCTCTTTTTTTACCTAGATTTAATTAAAAGTATTCTGTCCACAGTTTTAGATCCGCCAAACATCAAGGGAAATGAAATAATTTGCTTTGCGTTTCAGAGCTCATTTAGTAAAGACACAAGACGAAAATACAACAATGTATTCCCCGTTGCACGTTCTCCACATCACACAACGACACGTGCAATACAAGCTTAGTCCGAAACAAAGAAATGCGACGAAAGGAAACACTTGCAAATCAGCCTGTAGAATCAGCGACAGACAGACCAATCGAGAAATTCTGCAACAAATACTGCCAGATGTTTCCTCATTACAATACTAATTAACATACCACATCTGTGCGGTACTGTTTCACTTTACCGCAGTAAAAACTTCTTTGTCGTACCATGTACTTAAGAACAGGAAATGGATCTTGGAATATATGATACAATCGGAGTAATGGGTTGCCAATTAATTTCTTATTATTGCTTTTTGTTTGTCAGAATACGCAGGAGAAAAAAATCTCAAACCGCTGACTTATCCTACAGTTATTTCCATGGCATAATCACCAACGCTTTTCCTTCAAGACTCATTAATGAATTTTCAATATGTAAAAGAGTAACGTGCAATACGCTTCATTTTTCATTCATCGTCGTATAAGCCATATTGATACTAATTATCCTCGGTAGCGCCGCGAACGGGAACTCAACTCTTAAAGACAAAAAGGGTATAATATGTAAAACAAAGCTCGGCTCTTTTTTTAGAGTTCAGTGTATTTTTAAAGCGATCCAACGTTCAATAGACATGCTTCTTAAAAATTTGGCCCTTCAGTGGATTCCGACCAAGATGTAATGGATGCGACTAACAATCTTTCTGAAAGTGCTCGGTCTTTGCCTTCATTTGAGTCCTTTTCGTTCCGCCAGGCCCTTTGTTTTACACATAAAATGTTTGAGTGCAATTCTAGCTGAGTTACGAGAAAAGTGAGTAATACATGCCAACCGTAGAAGCATGCTTCACGCTCACTGGGTATGTAATGCACCAGTCTTCCTCGTACTCTCACACTCCTTGGTTTCTACCCGCCGTAACTCTGCTTTCATGTCTTCACCTACATTTCTCAGAGTCTTGAGGTAGAAGTCTCCCTTTTACACAAAAAATTGGCTCTGAAAGCAAACAATTCTTTTGTCTTTAGATATTGATACACTGGATAAAACAAACGCTTTAGTCTATTTAATGTACTCCTGCCTAACCCTTAAGTGTCGATTAGGATACAGTAAAAGTAATAATTCAAGTTAGTTTTTCTCCTAGATTTTTTTATGAATTTTTTTTATTAAATTTTTATTTAAGGTTCTGTGTAAAAGTGATTCCCATCTTTCCTTCTTGAAAGCGTACAATCTTGCTCAGCGAGGAGTTCACAACCACACATAATAATGTTTACACAATGGTGCCAAAGTCTTGCCAAAATTTAATAAGAAGCGCATGCTCCGAGTTGTCGAAGGAGAAAGACCCATCCTAGCCACATTGTGCTTTAATGGTTCCAAGTTTACTAAAATTTTAAACACCGTGAATCTCCCACTGTGCTTAATCACAGAGAAGTTAGCTGGTTTGCCTTGGCTTTCTGCTGCTGTTCAAAACTGAACTCGACAGTACGTACGAGCTTTCTGGTACAGCTCTTCGAACTGCGTCAGGATCATGAAAGGTACAACAATTTACAGTAAGAAGACGTGAGGCCAAGCCCTTCACGTGCACGTGTAAGTGCTACTCTTTATTTAATGCACGCCTGAGTACCGTACAGTATCTTCAGCGACTTTGATAGTCTACAGATTCACTGTAAAAAGTTATTTTGTGAATTTACTACGATTCGTTGGCAGCAAAAAATTGCAAGGACTTCACTGTAAAGATACTTACACAAAAAGATTTTTTAACCACGAATTTGTTGTAGAAAAACACTTTTAAAGTATTTTTACTGTAAAGTTCTTATAACTTTTTGCTGCAATTGTAAATTTACAAAAAAATGTAGTGTTAAGCCTTTGTTTTACCTTGCAGCTATGTGATACAGATCGAAGTTTAAGTTTCTATAACCATACTTGGTTCGCGACAGTAAAATATGACTCGATTCATGCGACACTACAATAAGCTTGCGTCCAATTCCTTACGAAGATATTTCTAGTTTTATTACATTATTGATTTCACTTCGTACTTTAAATTGTTACTTTTCTCTCCACGGTAAACTCACGCCTGTGATGTTCTTCTAAATCCCATTTTTACATCAAGGTTCTTTTTCATTAAACGTGACCAATAATTTAGAAGGTTCCAAAGGTGAGCTTTTTGATTTACTAAGCAAAGTTATGTGCTTTCCTGCGCACTTTTTTCCTTCTTTTTCATGAATGTTTAGTACTAAGTTTCCTTCACCGAAGAAAAAGGAAATGGTATTTACAAGCTGTCCCGTGGAGGAAGCTTTGGTAAAACTGGCAGGATATATTGAAATATCCAGATAAAACTTTTTGAAGCGTTATGTTCGAACTGGACACTTTCCCCAGATCAATATTATGTCGTCTAATTGTGAAAAACGGCCTTTTCCTTGGATAAAATCTAAATTACAGTTTTTGTTTAGTCGCAGGCTGTGTTACATTACTTCCTATCCTCCGTTTTACTACTATCTCTACTACTATACGAATAAAAATAAAAATTGAGGAAAACAAACGTACTGAAGCGAATTATCTTTCATATGTGTAAAAGCTTCTTTCTTAATATTTTGTCATAGGTTTTGACAGGCTTTTTCTACCTTTCCTTCATATCAAGATCGCCTCATTCAGGAATGTTCCCTTCAGCTAGGACTGTCACGATGTTGAGATAGTCCGTCACAGGTTTTGATGAACTTGTTTCCTTCAAAGCAGCAAAGCTGATGCACAACAGAGCTCACTGTTGTATTAATACCATTTACATTTGCCATAATGTAACTAACTTGGGGGGAAATACGGCGGTTTAAAGACGACTGCTTTGAACTCGCTTTTGTAAAATATCAAAGCCCCTCAAGGCAGTACATTTCTGCTCCAGTTAGGATTGTAGATTACTTTGTAGCCAGGTTTAATCAACATGAGCATTTCTATCGAAAAAAAATACAGCAATGGTGCTCATGGGAGCAAGCTTTTAAGGGTCCGCTAACAAAAGACTTTTTTCTCTCGTTCATCGAAGATGTCGAGTACCTGCTGAGGTCGAAAGTCGTTTTAGAGATGCTTGGTTATTCTCGACTGCCTTTCACATCCAGATAAGAGAGAAAGAATAGTGACGATAGGGAGTATTCGAACAGCATAAAATAAAGATAAAAAAATGCTCCCGCCGATACGCATTTCTTGAAAGCCTCCTACGCCAAGTAAAGAAGAGAAAAATTATGTAAAAGATTTCCTTTCACCACCGACAACCACAGGATATAAAAATGTAATTAATTCAATTATTATAAATAAATAATTCAAGATTCTCAACATCTCCTATAGACATAATGCTGCAGAGAAAAAAAAATACGCACGAACCCTTATATAATCAATGATTCACTAACGTTCTCTTGGACCCTGTTCCCGTAGGAAAATGTAGAGGTGTGAAGGGCTGAACAACACCCTCCCCAGTTTTACAGCTCTATGACGGGCCGAGAGAAGTTTGCCTTTGCGCACCGTTCATTCATAAACGATGAGTATGGGCCGTCTGCCGTACTTATGCTGAACCTGGGATTCCAGGAAAGAAGCCTATTCAAGCTCAACGGTAAGGAGCAATAATCATATGCCGACCGCAAATACTTTGCACCCTTTCCCCTGCTAAGACAAGCCTCATTAAGGACTCTAAGCAACGCTTTCCGCTAAAGTAATATTCAGGTTACCGGTCTTCGATGGCATTAGATTGCAGACATTCCTACGAGTTTCGTGTACGAACACCCTCGTAGATCAATAAGAGTATACGGCATTGTAGCTACTTACGATTGCCATGCTAGTTTACTGGACCTGGTTAACAGCCACGGAGGGAAGGAGTCACCCATTCCCGGAGTAATTAACTTAGATGGCCATCGTCCATTGATATGCCCCATTCCTAGCTAACAAAGCGAGAATGCAATGCTGCGATACGACGCAACCCAGAAAGCACGTACACACAACAGTATTTACTCCCTAATCCAATATCGTGTGGTAATTATAGTGCGCTTTGAAATTTCTGTACATGACATCTCAAGAGCTAAAGCTTCAAGAAAATACCCGCTACCAATGGGGACTCTGTGTGTGTGTGCAGCCACCAACTCTGCTCTCCGACCGGTAGCATCCACGTCCATTGTTCAAAAAGCTGAAGAGACGACCGTCGACTTGGGACGAAAGGTGTCTTTCATAACGGGTACAAAAAGCTAAAGGGAAGTAATTGTTCACCAACGCATTGAGTTGCGTACACTTGTCGTATACAAACAATGTACGCAAAAGAGGAGGCCCAGGTATACACACCCCTCTTATGGGCGAATAACATGGGAGTTTGGGGGATGGTTTTTCAATAATGGTTCAGTAAATTTCAAATCAATGTTGTCAGTAAAGTTGCTCTGGTTAATATCTAGGGCATGTCGTCGAGACTTTTTAAAAAAGTGTTTTTGTTAAATTTAAAAACTGTAGGCGAATTTTTTTAGATTTTGAAATACTGAAAAATTTAATATCTGGCTTTCTTGTGCAATAGGTATCTTTTTTTCTATAATTTTTGGTGAAAACAAGATTCAAATCGGCCGAATAGTTTTTACGATATCATTTATTAAAATTTATAAATTCCAGTCATATCTTAAAAGCTACTCGTCCGATTTGAATCTTGTTTTTACGAAAAAATAGGGGAAAAAGATACTTATTGCACAAGAAAGCTAGATATTAAATTTTCCAGTATTTCAAAATCTTAAAAAATTCGCCTATAGTTTTTAAATTTAACAAACACACTTTTTAAAAAAGTCTCGACGACATGCACTAGACACTAACAAGATCAACTTTACTGACAACATCGATTTGAAACTTACTGAACTATTACTGAAAAATCATCCCCCGAATTCCCATATTAAATTTTTCAGTATTTCGAAATTTAAAAAAATTCTCCTATAGTTTTTAATTTTACAAACACACTTTTTAAAAAAGTCTCGATGACAACATTGATTTTTAAACTTACTGAATTATTACTGAAAACCCCCCGAATTCCCATATTAAATTCTTCAGTATTTCGAAATCTAAAAAAATTCTCCTATAGTTTTTATATTTAACAAACACACTTTTTTAAAATGTCTCGACGACATGCACTAGACACTAACAAGAGCAACTTTACTGACAACATTGATTTGAAATTTACTGGACCATTATTGAGAAACCATCCCCCGAATTTCCCATGTTATTCGCCCATAAGAGGGGTGTGTATACTCGGGCCTTTGCTTGTCACTGTGGCGGATGCCTTGCTTGACGCAAACGAAATTTTCTGGCAAAATGCGTCGAAGGAACACTTGGTGGGAGAAAGGAAGAAAGTGAGTTTCCTTGTTCGCAATGTCACTAGAGTTCAAACACGGCAAAGGCGAAAGGAAAAGGTGCAAACAGATGCAAAATAAGATCGACAATGCTGTCTTCCAAGACTCAAGACTCTATTGGTGAAATAGTTTCCAAGGTTGCGTTTATCGACTTCTGTTCTCTCCTAAAACTATTCACATGCAATATAATATAATACTTGTGAAAAGGTCCCATTAGCAAATACCGCCATCGTAGCACTTTTGCGTCTTTTGACTCACGTCTTTAACTAGGACAGTATTACACAATTAGAGTTACTCCATAAGGTTGTAATAGCACTAGATTTCCACAGAGGAGCTCTCATTTAATACACAGTATTTACCCGTCTATAGAAAAGCGCCAAGCCAATGATCCTCACGCTAAGTACACGGCACTTGCGTGAACGGTGTCCCCCCACCCCTTTACAAATCCCTCCGGCAAAATCCAAAGACGATATTAAAAGGAAGGAAAAGAAACACAATTCCAATTTATTAAAAGACAGAGGGAAATTCGTTCTTTTTTATTTTTTGGATGCCGTCGTAGGCCGTGCCTACTGACCGCTTCTTTTATTGGTCATGCTTCAATCGTTACATTTGTTTTGCACATTCGTTTACCCATTTGAAGGCCAGTGCCTGTCTTTTGCACAAATTTTTAATTTTAATATCAGGTTTCGAATTTTAATAATTTTACAAAGGATTGGGATGGTGAATCCTATCCTTGAAACCTACTGGGAGTGTTAATTATCTCCGGTTTGTAGCGTGAAATTAAAAATGTTACTGTATGGGAATAATTTTGGGATCTGAGAAAATGATAAGTGCGCTAAAATGTAATTAGTTTGGGAAATTCGTTCAGAGTACTTGGAAATGGTACCTATTTCGATCCTTGTCTCATTCTAGCCTGAGTAAAAACAATCGTCACAGGAATCCTTATGCCCAGTTCGGCGAAAAATGTCTAAATGACAAGAGGAAGCAATATCTGCACCTAGGCAACTGAAGTTGAAGAACGCGTGACGAAATACACCGTTCTCTGGAACTCTGTGTTAGTAAGCCTTGGATAATTGATAGCAGCAAAGTCAAGGCACGACCTAAATGTTTTTACGTGGCTTTAAAGTGGGCGAAAGCCTCCGGAAGCCTCTTAAGCAAAGAGGAACGAAAAACGGTTACCGCACTCCAGGAACAGAAGCTGTAACCGCGCAACACTTTAGGTTTGTGCGTCTCTTTTATTTCTTTTTTGGCGTTTCGAAATAGCAATACGCAAGAACTGCTGCGAGTTCCTAGCCAGCGAAGAAGCCGCTGAGTTGGAAACCCGCAGTGATGCCCTGACGATTGCTATGTTAATTTTTTTTTCTACAAAAGTGAAACGAAAACAAAATTACGAATATTGTAACTACTACGTATTCTGGGGTATTTTTGTAATGCAGTCCACAACGAGCGATCTCAGAGTAGTGCACTAAAAATAATAGGCTACGTGCACACACAAGTGGCCACAGGGCATGAAACGTGACACAAATGTCGTTCCAAATGAAACAAATTGGAATTTTATTTAAGGAGAAGGCTTTTAGGATTCGTTTAAAGCGTGACACCATTACAAAGTTTTTGCTCAGACCTTGCGTAACAAGAAATAAGCTAATGAGAAGGGGAAGATCCTAACATTCATGTAAGTTCCTTACGAAGCCTTCTGACGCGGAAAGCGAAGTTTAAAAAAAAAAGTTTTAGGCTTCTGTAGCTCTTTGTCAAGTTTTGGTTGCCTCTCTCGTTTCCTCACATACCTTTCTGCTGAAAAGAGCAACGTTTTTCATAATTAACTTTTCCTACTTTGGAGCCCAAGCTGGATGCGACAAAGTAGACCGAAATCGATGCGTCTCACGGTTCTCTTTTAAGGGTCTAAGCTGTTTTAAAATTTCAAACACGCCATTTATTAACAAAAGTTGAGAATTTCATTCCTTTACCGAGATTCCAAAAAGTTCATTTGAAAACAAGGCTGTACTCGGACTTTGCTAACCCTGGGAGCACAAAGGCAGAAAATTTTCCATGCACGAAATGCAAGATTTCGAAGCTTTTTTTTGGCTCTTTGTTTCTTCGACTGCAGAAAACTAGAAATAGAAAACTTTGCTACATTAGAAAATAAAGTCCCAAAGGTTGACTACTGGGATTCCGGCACTGAGCGCTTTTTCAAGTACAACTTTACCTTCCCATCCTCGGTCATGTTCGCTTCGCTGACATGAACCGAGATACCGAGGAGATAGCAAGAAACAGAATAAGTGACCATTCCGCCCGAGTGAGAGAAAGGTGAACTTTAAACAAGACAAATAACTAAGCAGTATTTTTTGGTCATTAACTTTTTCATTAAGCATGGCGTTTTGTAAAGAATGAATGAAGAAAGCGTGCTATAAGGAACAACACGTCCAGTACATAAATCACTGCTTGTTATAGCATCATTTTGAGCAATTCGACAGCTATGCCATTAATCATCCATGCACGTGTGCTAAGATACAGCGACAGCACCACATCAAGCCAGTATTCTTCGGAGGGGCAAATAATTCTGACAAAATCACTTCCGTGCACACAAAGCATCAAGAAAAGGTCAGCCTTGGTAAAAAAAGTCGGATTGAAATTCAGTTTCCCTTTTTTTCCACTACAACGGAAAACGAGTAATCCTGATTGCTACAGACGAAATTAATCGTTCCTTGTCCGCTGTATAGCTAAGAGTAAACTTAATTTCTAAAACTTGTACACCTCTGACAGTCCGATGACCCTAGCCGTTCAAATTTATGAACGTTAAAGACCAATGGACACCAAAAACACATATAGAGATGTTGATGGATTATTATAGTAAACATTATTCTAAGAATATAGAATTTTGTTTCGATTTTTCCTAAATAGCCGTTCTGGAGATATTTATTTCCAAAGTTTCGGCCTTTTCCCGCAATCAGAAGCGTGACGTCACGGAAGGGAAAATTCGAATTTCATGGACAATGGACACCAAAAGCCCAAATAGAGATTTTGATGAATTATTATAATACACATTATCCTATGAATAGAGAATTTTGTTTCGATTTTTTCTTACTAGTCGTTTTGGAGATATTTATTTCCAAAGTTTTGGCCTTTTCCCGCCCATGAGAAGCGTGACGTCACTGGCGGGCAAATTTGAATTTCGGATTTCTTATTTCCTGAATATCTTTGTTATTATTTCGTATCTGAGAGAACGACAGTTATATCCAGAAACTAGATTTTTCGCTCTTTTTTATAAAATAAAGTTGTTTTTTGGTGTCCATTGCCCTTTAAGTGCTTCAAGTACTGGGTACAACGCCGGTATGATGATAGTGAACATATTATAATGTCAATAGACATGAATGGTTGGTTAAAAAAAATAACAGCGTTAGGCAAAAAACAGACAACTGATACGAGTGAAATTACAAAGGATAAAGAATGTGGGAAATGCCCGATTTCTACCTCGCAACAAACCTTGCTATTGGGTCTTCAATCTCCCGTTGTCGTTTACGAAGTAACGAACAGGCACGAAGAAGACATTGCGGACGAAATACCGCGGAGTGAGTGAGGCTTATACCTTCCGGAGAGGTTGGGCGGGTGTGGGTGGGGACTTAACGCAGACTAACGCATATGACTGTTCTTATGAGACGTCACTGAGCCACCGCGTCAGCACATTAAATACGGTAATGAGCCTCCCCTGTGCGTCCCACTACCTTGGGGGAAAGAAAATAATGGTCACCAAGGACGGTTTTGCTGAAAGGGACGAGCGGCTCTTGGAGCTCACGCGACATTCAATATATAGACTTTCATTACTTCTGAAGCAAGTTTCCTACTCCGGCCGCCTACACTCCCGCCCAAGCCTCGTGCTTTTAGCAATTACGAGCTCTAACCCTCTCCCATTCACGACTCCACCTCTCTCTCTGTCTTCCGTTTACTTAACATCCCTCATTTGCCTAAGAGTGACGTAATTCTCCGAGATTTGAACGACCAGTTTCCGTTTGGGGCGTAAAGATGCTCTCTTCTTTGTTCCACCCAACGAAAAGCCTAATTTTTAACAGTTTCTCCCGTTAAATGAACACTCCGGCCCGGTCTACCATTCCAATCCAGTACAACTCGCAGCTTCTTAAAACGGACTGGTAGCCCAAGTTCTACACGGTAAAAAATTATTGTGTGAATTTACAATGATTCGTTGTGCCGCAAAAAAATTACAAGGGACTTCACTGTAAAAATACTTATAAAACTGATTTTTTTAACCACGAATTTGTGGTAGAAAAACGTTTTAAAAGTATTTTTACAGTAAAGTCCTTATATTTTTAATGCTGCAGTTGTAAATTTAATATTTTTAACAGTGTTACCTCCCCAACGCGGATAAAAAGAAAAGAGAGTACTACTGCAAGAGAGTGGCATAGAGTAAAGGATTCCATTACGGGAACAAGTCGGTCCATTATACAAAAGGCGGCGTCATACTCTTTTCTAAGCACGTATTGCCATTGTGTTTTCTATAGGAATGCATACAGCCATAGCCTATGTCACTGGTCGGACAATATAGAGAGCTCTGTGAATATATCTGCATGCACCTCCACAAAAAGAAGCGAGTTCTCGCCACCTCGCCAAGCAATATTCTGTCACTCTTCTCACGCTGGGAACTTGTCCTTTTTTCGCAACAATACGCCCGCCACGCCTTATTCGAGCGAGTCGCGAGGCTCCGTGAAACTCGGCAAAAGAAATACACTCCGGCACCAACAGCTACAAAAAAAGGAGACCCTTTTTAGGTAGCAATGCGACGAGCGTCGTAGCAATTCTGTCTTGTTTACGATTGACCAGCTCTTTCTTCAAGAGCAAGAACACCATAGCTACACACTCCTTCTCAGCGCTCGACACTGCTTCTGCATTGCTGCAGCAGTTGGCCGACTCGTCTCTCAAAGCAAGATCCATTTGGTCAGCAATTTCTTTTCAATGCTCATACTTGTACCACTCTCTCTCTCTCTGGAGAACCTCAGCTCAAAAGCGGACGTAGCTTTGTATATTTTTCCCCTAATTGGCATCTTCTTTCAGCCCACCGTCGCTGCTATCATAAACACGTAAAACGACCCGGTGAAAAAAATACACAAAAAAACGAAAACACCCCAATGCTGCTATTACTGCGACTACCTTCGCTGGCTAACGACTTGGACGCAGGGCGAGGCCTCTTCAGGTTCAGTGCCGAGAGACGAGTGGTGTCACACAGATTGTAAGACGCTTAATCCTGGGGAAAAGAAACCTCCTACGGAACCGACAGAGGAAGTGATGAAAAAGGTTTCATCATAGGTTGTCTTGTTTTAAGCCCCTCCTAGTTCCCCCCCACAGCAGCAGCAGCCGCCGGTGATAACATGCGGCCAAACAGTTAAGCTCGTTATATCCCGTATTGCCTCACACGGCGACGGTGACCCCCGAATGACATCGTCAACAGGAAAGCCATCAAGGAGCAGCGACCAAGAAGACCCCAATTTCGTTGGTTGGATCCACCCGCCCAAAAAAAAGGAAAAAAAAATCCAATGCCACGTTGTACCTACCTTGTGTGGGTAACCGGTAACGATCTCAAGACGACACCGAGTTTTTAGCGTTCATTTTATCTTTTTGCACAAATCTATATTATTCACCCGCCATTCTTCTACGCTCCTACCAAGCAAAATTGCTTCTTCGTTTTTACTGCTTAGTGCAGCAGCAAAAAATCCATTAGCACAACTCCCGAGCCTGGGCTAAAACTTTCCACCGCTATAAAATGGGAAAACGGTAACTAAATCGCGGGAGGTAAAGTGTTGTATGGGGGCCTACACCGAAATGCAATCATTCTTAGCACAGCAGTGCATATAGACAAAAGCAACCTAGTAATGTACTCTCCAACTCGGGCTTTTAAAGATAAACGCGGGAAGTTGTGGAAGCAGGAGTCCCAGACGCCAAGGCACAGAAATTATTTCCCTACACTATAAAAAATATTGTAAATTTACAATTGCAGCAAAAAAAATATAAGGACTTTACTGTAAAAATATTTTTCTACAACAAATTCGTGGTTAAAAAAATCAGTTTTGTAAGTATTTTTACAGTGAAGTCCTTGTAATTTTTGGCTGCACAACGAATCATTGTAAATTACTCCAAAATCAAAAATACTTTGAAAATGTTTCTGTACAACGAATTCGTGGGTAAAAAATCAGTTTTGTAAGTATTTCTACAGTGAAGTCCTTGTAATTTTTGGCTACACAACGAATCATTGTAAATTCACAAAATATTTTTTTACAGTGTACTTGCCGCGACGGAACGCGGTCTCTCCCTGCATTTTTCAAAACTGTACACCAGGAGGCTAAAAAAAAAATTACAAGCTCCGCTAAACAAGGCTACTTAACAACTCCATTTATTCGCTTACCATGAATGCCTTCAATTCCTCGCGGCTACAAAGTAGGCTATCGTATCTTGTCCCAATTAAACTATTTATGTTTTGTTGGACTCCAATCTGCATATCATTAAACTTAGTTCGCTTCCCCCATAGACGGAGAGCCAGAAAAAAAAATGGTTAAAAGATAAATGGTTCGGGAAGTCTCACCTTCATCGTCCTCTTCGGGAACAGCAGGTCCATCCGCTGCTGCGGCTGCTGGGTTCCAGGTAAAAAGTGTCGTGATGGTCAAGAACAGCAGCCACACAAAGAACTTGGAACTGCCGCATGCATAATTTCGTTGATTCAATAACGTCCTTTGGGTATCGGCAGGGTATCGGCTCCTACCACCCCTGGTACAGTTATCGGTCGATAGCCCCAACTTGGTCCAATAAGCACTCCGAACTTGGGCTGTCGCTGTTTCACTCATACTGACTGCAGCACACACGTCAATAACTTCCTCCCAAGCAAAAACCGTGTCACTGACAGTTGCATCGATGCTAGGTTGCACAACTCGCCTCCACCGGCCGAAATCCAGCGCACGGGGAGGAGAAAATCGGAGAAAAAGCCACAGCTAGCGATTTGGAGTGGAGCCTTTCTTCGACAAGTTCAGATTGTCCAAGGTGCTAAAGCGAATGAAACAGCTAAGTTTTAGGGGGCTAGAGTGTCTTGTTTTCCGGATGGCTTCCAACAATTGTGGCGGGATCCTTCGAAAAAGGTAGCCTTGCTCCAATTTCCTTTGACGCAATGATCCAGCAAAATTCAGTCCAGTTTTTTTTTCTTCCCGGTACAAGATTTTATTACATATAAGTAGGATTTTTTTTCGCCCCTTTTTCTCTCTCCGAATGCCCTCTGGTCTACCAGTGGTGGTGATGGACAAAGCCGGACTTACGAACTCGTCGACATAGCAAAAAAAAAAAAGTAGAGAGAACCTTTTAACAGGGCTGCCGCTATAGATTGGCGACCACACCCGGTAAGCTGTTTCCTCAGTAAATAATTGTGTGCAGCGAGGAAATTTGCTTTCCCTCCCCTTGAGAAATTTTTTCTTTTTCTTGCGCGCTCTTCAAGTGCTGCTTATTTTTTTTTTTAAGGCGGGAGCTGTCGATCGCCAACGCAAAGTGTTCTTGGTAAACTACCGGTCCAGTTGTCACCACAGTCTGCGAAGTAAGAAAAAAAGAGACAAGAATGCAAATTAGTTCAGTGTTTTAGCAACAAGAGGACTCAGAGCGGACAAGACTTTACTCTCTGGCTACCAGCTTTACGATTTTTAGAATTGCTGTTACGGAAAGTTTCGTCACAAGCTGTTGAAGTTTGGGCATCTCTGGAATGTAAAATTACAGCTTTGGGCTTTTCTCAGTGTCCAGTGTAGGCAAAAAGCGCGGGTACGAGACCTTGACTCACCAACGAGTCAGTGTTGGAATGCTCCTGAACTCCTGCATAGTTAATGAGCTCAATTGAGACACAAGACAAAACCAAGACATTTATGTTGCGCCAGCCGTCGGAAGCCGCAACTTAGCAATTTCCATACCGGTTGGAAGATGTATAGCCACGATCCTCCGAATGCCGTAGCATTCTCCTACGCCACCAGAAAAGGAATGAATTTGACGGACCATTTTGACCATACATTTTCATTGTCGGTTCGCACGCCACTCGGAGCAGGTTCATCCGACCTAAGCCATATATTTTTCTTTGGGACAATCAGGGCTCACTGCGCATCCTTTCGCAATCGAAATTGCTAGGCTCAGAGCTTTTTATCGCGGGATCAATAATCTTATACAAAAAAGTCCGTCATAAAAACGAGAAAATTTAGGTCCAATGCCTCTTTTACAACCTTCCTCTTATGTCTCCCATGCCTTTTCGCCATGTGTACAGGCAAAATCCACACTTTGGAGTGCAGACCTAGCGAGTTTCTATTTCAGAACAGTCAGGAAAAGTCATTCAGAAAGAAAAACCGCTTGCAGGAAGAAAAGCCACGTGAAAGGCTACTAAAAGGTCAGAGGTACTTAAAGTCAGTCATAATTTTTCCACTTCCACTAAGTAAAAATGACAAAAATCTCAAAAAATTTCTATTACTCCTCGGGACCTGCATTTACATAGATCTAAGGGTATTTACATATACGCTACGGGTACATGGTTAAAAAAAAAGAGACTATCGTCGAAAAAAGGAAAATTCCAAATTCCTACCCATCGAGTTCTGATATTTCGACGAGTGACAAAATAAGCAAGGCAGGTCAGGTATAAGGCTAAAGAAAGTTGATGGTCTAAAAGGGGACACAGGTGTAAAAAGAGATTACAACTTGAATGGCATCGGGAATTTTATGGGCAACGTGAACGTTTCTGGTACCGCTGAGTCGTACAATTTGGTGAGTTGCGTGTTCCCCCTATCTGGCGCTGCTGCTCTTTTCTTCTTCCATAGCAGGAGTCCACCATCGATTATAGCCGTTCTATTGGTAGTTAAGACCTCTCTTGAATATTTGGTGTGAGTTATTGTCCAAGTTCCCCTATCCTTCTCACGCCCTCTGAACTTGATGCTATGGCACGTCGTTTCGCACAAAATTTCCTCCGTTAACGTTTCAACGATTTTGGGGGTCTAATGGCATTCCTTGTGTGGCCAACGCCATCGTTCGGCCAGGAGACACGGCGAACAAGCTCTAAATTGTGACTCATCACCCAATTGTCTAGGCAAAAGTACGCATGTGATGGGACTCGTAAGCCGCCAGCTCCCAAAGGAAAAAAAACGGCTGCTTTTACTACAAAAGCCTCACGCTTAATATCTTGCCGTACAGTATGGGTTACAGCTCGCGACTTTTACTGGCGTCCTCCGGATCAGCGTATAGGCATTGCTGGCTTAGCTTAGAGTGGGTACTAAAAAGGGAAACATCCACATCAATACGTCCGGGGCAATAAGCTGGACACGACAACTAACACCAGCTTACGAACTTTTCTGCAATTAAAGCCAAGCATGCCTTTGGGAAGAACACAGACCTACAAGCCTATTACCCTACTAAATACAAACCCAGGCTCAGCGTGCGGAAATTTGATTTCGACTTTGCACGTAACCAGTTGCACCAAGAAAGATAAAAGAAAGAGTGAGGAACACACCCACGCCATGCAGTACAGAATGGATAATAAAATGCTGTAAGATCTCGCTATAAGAGACTTTCTGGGGAATGGTAAAATTGTTTCGTATATCCCAAGTCCGGTAGATTGGACGTTTTAGTTTCTCTGTTCATTTGTACGAACCGTGAACAGTCGTTCTCCTTCAGAGTTGCCGGTATTTAGTTATATTCAGGCTTCGTGATGGCGAGATTTTACGGTACTAAACAGTTAGACAGCGAATGGAAAAAGAATAGGATAGGATCAATTGCAATTGATGAACTAAATATTTCTGGGACTGTGGAGGACAGAAATCTTCAGTAAATAAAGCAAAATAGGGTCGATGAATTTTTCATGGGAAATGAACAAGGATTACATAAGAAACAATAGGGCAAATCGCGACATTGTTTACAAGATAAATGTACAATTGTTTTCCTTCGTTATGGTTATTCTAAAAAACGAAGCGAAAATGTTCTACAAAAAGTTAACTAATGTTGTAAACATACGTTACAGAACACATTAAAAACTTAGCCACCAGTTAGCCATCTCTAAAGTAATTTAATGCCAGATATACATATGTGGAAGACAAGAGAATCGCTCAGTTTCAAGTGTAACACATACGTTTCATTAAGAAATAGAGAGATTTGATGGAAAATGGAGTTAGAACGGTTTCAATTATGATTGAGCTTACATCACTTAATTTTCACACATATATTTCAAGTTATATATCATTTCAAGTAATTTATCATTTAATAATAAACGTATTAATATTTTTTATTAATAAAAATGAACTACTGCAATAAATGCTGTATTTGTAACATTGTAAACATCACAAATAGTTGTAAAATCATAAAGTTAAAATATGAACGCAGTCTATCATGCAATATTAATTAAATGTTGACTGACAACTGTTCTTATGGGGAAACTCAACGAAATAATCGCTTACCATCATGTTTAATTGATCCAGGCACTAGTAGAACAAAGGAGAAACATCTAGTTTTCCTAGTCGTTTGCACTTCTTTTTCGTGTTTTAAAAGTTTGTGCACCGATTGAAGGATGAACAACTTATTTATTTTATAATTTTCTCTAGTCTCTTCTGCTGTTGAACAACGAAACATCAGCCACTTTGATATCGTTGTGACTGTCAAAAATTTACCCACATAATGGTACCCTACAAGGTTGACGTTCATGTTTCGAGCATTCTGTCTTAAACGACATATTCATACTTGAGGTTCTTCCTATATTGCGTTAAGGTACGTTACAAGCGAAAAATGTTTTCTTTTCATTCGGCATGTTTTTACAATGCCGCAACTGTCGCACATTGCATATATATCACTTCCCCGGTCCCCAAATAAAACAAAGTAACCGCAAGTGTTTCACTAAATTGGACTACTGGCAGTTTTAAATTAACTAGGAAAGCAGCCGTTTCAAACGCGTACTTTTAGAAAAAAAGAAATACAACTTCCGAAACTGGTAGCATTCTTATGTCCCAAATACCTTTTGTTTGCAGTGCAGCAAGCCAAAGTTAGGAAAACCCAAATAGTATCTTGTTTCTTTTTTCATGTGTGCTTTGATATTTCCCCCCCTACTTCTGTTTAAATAAACTTTTGTTTAATAAAAGGGAAAACACGATTGTACGACGGTACGGGGGTAGAGACCCAAGCAATTCAGCTGCTGTGTCTACGCCCAACAAGGCACAAAACTACTCGAAAAAGTTCTTCCGCCTTCAAGAGCAATTTCGTCTTATAGAGCAAGAGTCATATTCTTTTGACTGACTTTTTGTCGAGGTGTCTAACGCAGGAAGAAAGAAGGGGAATAGAGCACAAACAAAGAAAAATGAAATCTATATCCTCCCTCTTAGCCCTTTACCTTCTTCCTAAGATATTGAGTATTTCTTTTTTATGAACACAAGCAATCATAAAACCAAGAGGAATAACGATACACTAGCAGACGACTTATTACAAAATTCCAGAATACCTGCCTAGCAAGATGAAACGCTACGCCATAATGCATACGAACAACGATGGTCCACTTGACAAATAGACGTCTTTTCCCCCTCGTAAGCCAAGCTTTCAACTCGTTTTAAAACCGACAACAAAGATGGTACTACAGCCTCAGCTCTTCCCGGTTCTAGTCTAGCAAGGATCCCCACTTAAGACCAACACTTGTGCGGTGTAAACACAACGTCAAGTATTGGCAAGTTGCGATCCTTAAAATTAACGGTGAAAAACAAGGCGACAAACCTGGTTCCTCGCTTAAAGTTGGCATTTTATCACCCCCCAGCTTGGCTATCACCAGCTTTTTAAAGGTTGCCTTTTACGACGCCGAATCGCTTGCACCAACACTGGCGTATGGTACAGTGTGTAGCTAGACACGGTTGGGCTACAGCGCTAGTCCTACCGAACAAGTTAAGCTGCTAGGTAAGCGAGGCGCTGTTCGGAAAAAGCCATCACGTAGCACAAACTGTGCTCGGAGTTATTACTACTACATAGCTCGTGGGGTGGAGTGTACATAGATTTTTTTCTCTTCTAAATCTAGTAAACAAGCAAACGCCGACACCTCTTTGTTTTAGTTGTAAGTACAATACAGGGGACGCCAACACGCTATGTATTCATTGCAGGGGTTGTTTTAGCACTCCGTTGGACTTCCTGCTTGTTGGGGTTTATCACAACTACCCCCTCGCCTTTCGTTTGCTGGCTCAGACGTAGTTGAAAGGCTCCATGGGCGAAAACCTGTGCTGGTTACACAATCAGCAATCGAGAGACGTGAAAACGCAAACAGTTGGCGTCTATTTTCCGAGCACGGGCTTTTAACGCACCACAGCTACATTACTACACACAGAAACAAGGCAAAAGAGTGATTTACCATCACTAATGAATTACACGATTATTTACGTTAATAGCCAAAGTAGGTCAATTTTAGTGGCTTGGGTTATGTTGAGAAGAAGGCAAATTAAGGGAGGTATACTATATATTTAAAAAAAAAATCACAAAGTAATCCAATTATTGTCCCAAGTTTCAGGGAAGCGTAGGAAAACATCTCGCATTGTCCAGGAAAAAGTTATGGATAATGTAATCAGAGAAGAGCAATGCAGAGAATCCACGATAGTTTTACTGCTCCCAACAAGCGCATTGGGGCGAAGGTAGACTACAGGCAGTCGTCCCCCTAATAAAAAGCTAACAAGATTTGATTGGATCTCCTGATTCTTTTCTTCCCCCCAACAGGCCAGCAAGTAACAAAGCCAGGGGTAAGAAAATTGGATCATAGGTGTTTCACGCATGCCGTGATTAACGCTTAAAGCCTAAGCGTTGAAAAAGTAAAAGAAACTCTTACAATGTGCACGCGACCTAGCAACTCACGGACTTGCTGAACTTGGATCCGAAGCATTGTGTCACTTCAACTAATAAAATCCGAATACAAGCCCCAGGTTCCCTTTTTACTCGGAGAATGTAATAACAAGCAAGCAAACGAACTTTTCCCTTCCAAGGACCGGGCCTGAACTTGGATATTCGAGCGGAAGACACGCAACAAAAGGCGACAACGAAAAGAATATGGGAACAATGCGGGGAAACACCCAGGAAAGTTCGGAAACCTTTTTAGACAGCAAGCACGGAGTAATACCAAGTGTAATAGAACATCTCTCATTAGAAACGGGGCCATTTTCTCCAATGCCAGAACTCCACTTGTCGGACATCTGTGGTTGGCGTTACGGAGGGTATATAGTCTCCATGCAATGGAGCACAAAGTCTGCAAAGCAACTTCAATTTTCAAAAGCATCGGGCTTTCATAAAGTATCCTCCCTTGCCCTACCCCTTTGGCTCCAACAGGCACGCTATTCTGGCGTTTTTCTCATTCCAGAAAGACGAAAACTTTTGGCTTCGCATGTTTTCCAGTTGGCTGATACTCCGCAGAGCCAGAACTTGCCAACGTAAACTGTGGCGAGGTACCGGCAAAATACCAAACTTGCAGGGGGGTTAAAAAATCTCGGAACTCATTTTTTGCCAATTATATGAATATGCCGGCAGGTCTACATTTGGGCGCGCAGCTCCAAGACTAGGCAATCACTCACATCACGCAAGGCGTTCCTTGTGACGAAGTGCGCTCTTAAGCCTCAAGTTACTAATCACCCAGATTAGTCGGACACTTCCCGCTGTGTTCTTTATTGACTCCTTCTTCGTTTTCCAGCAAAACACTACGACACAAAAGCGACCCTCTGGATTATAGTGGGGGCAGTTCATACTTTTCCAGACGTCTGAGATCCATCGACCCGTAATTTTCTTCACGCTTACCTTTTAATGCTCTCCTTGGTATAAACAGCGCGAAAAAACTAATGAAAAAGGACTTCGGACAAAGAACTCAAAAAGAGTACAGCTGAATAGACCTAGAGAGCGAAATTACTTCAACAAGTGCCCTACGCCGCCATCACAGAAAGGACAGTAATTACATTTGTAACAATGCAGGGTACATTCACTACAGACAATAGAAGCGTTTTTCTCCTCTTGTTCGCGGAATACTGAGCCATTCTCAGAACCTGTGCAACAATCACTGGTCCTTGTCAGCGTTAGCGGACCATTTTGTGGACGTCGAGACTTGAAGATTTTTCGGTATTTGATGTTTAAAATCAACAGTCAATCTTTTAATGAGGTAACCAATGCATATAAGCTACTAAATGTACTGTCAACCTGACCCCATAATTGCATCACGTTCGAATACATTTTTATATAAAGACTAGGTGATACCATTTATTAAAAAATGGTCGAAAAGTTTCTCAAAATGCAATAATCTGAAGAAATCTAAAAGCCTCCTGGAGTCTTTACGAACTAATGGTAAAGTTTTTAGGAATTATACGGCAAAACTTTACTGTATAGAAATTTTAAAAAGTACTCGATGGTAAGTAAGAAATCGTCAACGGAGTTCTCTGACGTAATAGTCCAAAAGAGAAAATACACAGTATACATTGCTTTCGGCTACAATGAAAACACGGAAATATCAATACATTATAATGGGTAACGCTGTCAATGGCTAGAATGAGACAAACGGGACAGGAGCTTATATTGCGAAGATGGGCTTCAACTAATAATTAACAAGAATGAATGTTATTCTCTCTGAGGCTACTGTATGGCCCGCGAATTCCCGCACTGTGGCTACAATAGCTTACAATTTTGACAACTGCATGTTGGGTTGATCCGCAACCTTTACCTTGTCCAAATGTGCGAAAATATCTTATTATCCGTCGCCGGCGTTAGGGAGAGCCAGTCGTCGATATTGACAAAGCTTCCACGGAAACTATAAGACAAAAGGGACCCGACAAGCTATCGATAATAAATGGATATTAGGGGGTAGCCTACCGTTAAAGATGGACGCCATCTTTCTTTTTCGGTCGTCAGAAATACTAAGGAAAACGATTTTTTGCTCCTGTCGTATGCTATGGCGCAAACTACCAGTCCGTCATGTAAATAACTTACACAGTTCAACGCCCATGCTGTCACTCTCACTCACAAGACATAAGTTTTATGCTAGCCCGATATTAAAAACAGCTTTAAAACGAGGCTGCTTTCGTTCAATGTCACGCGGGCCCCCTTCAAAAAAAAAAAATCCCAACTCTGAAAACCTGTGAAATAGCTAGCAATCGATGGCGGGTCGCACAGTTTAAGTTCTCCTTACGGGGCGGGTTGTTCGATTTTTCGCCATGCTCTACAACTCTGTTCTTTTTCTGTGTCTCGCCTTCCGTGGCAAAAATGGGCGTGGATGCTCCTGCACATAAGCATTTTCAAAGCATGAAGGAACCGCCAGTTGCAGTTCCCACCAGTTCTTTTGTTTTGTTTTTCTTCCCTTATTTTTGCTACGAAAGATGAGATCCTTAATTTAAAAACTCACGAGAGCAAGCCGACACAACGCTGATTGTAGGTGCCTCCCAAATTACCGAAAGAATTTAACATTAATTTTTTCTTCTGCTTTTTAGACCTTTACACTCGTTGTTGCTCTTTCGTATCACCTTTACTTTTTTTTCTTTGGAACTTGAACAGCTTGTCATATACTCAACATTAAGACCTTTTTTTTTCTCTAGGCTAGAAAGAGAGAATTTCCACATATGTTCCCAGCATTAGTCTGCTAGATATCATCTTTAAGATGCGCTTTGGTGCCTGAATTTGGCGTCGCGCGTTTCGGGTAGTGGGGGGAGGCGGCAGAGACGCGAAGGAAGAGCCATACACTACGTATGAGGAAGAGAGACCTCGTTAACGTTTACGATGATGGAGTCGCAGGGTTGAAGAGGCAGAAAACGGATTGTTTGGCGGGAGGATGCTTTTGTGCTCCATAAGCCACTGCAATGCTAGCTATTTTGCCTTTTACTTGCTGCAACCCTCCGGTCGTATTTTGCGACAAAGCTAAACCAGTTTCACTACGACGCTTTTCCAGAATAAGTACAAATTTAACTCACCGTGCTTACACCCGGCGTTTATATATCTTCCATAGATGGCTGCTTAGGATGGAGCCATCCGCTACTCTCATTCTCGAAACCATTCACCCAACTCGAAGGGGTGCAAAAACAACTTACTTTTCACTTACTTCAGCCCGCGTACATTCACACTCAAATTCAAGCGATAAATTCTGTTTTTTCGCAAGTATTTCCAGTTGTAAAAAAACGGCAAAAGAGGCCTAAATTTAGAAAGTTGACACTCACTGGAATGTTATCTTAGAAAACCTTTTGCCATTAAAGTGATCCCTCAACGGTGAATTAGCCATGCATTGCGGTGGCTGTGCATGGCTTACTTTGGAGGATTTGATGCGCTAGAATGCGTCTCCTCCCAGCAAAGGTTAAGCTAATGATTGACAAGCTGCTCCCATGGACACGCCAGACTCCCACGTCGAAAACAACAACCTTATTTGCTAAACTCAAGTGCTCACCAAACTAACACATCTGTTCCGCTTAAGGATTAAAAGACGAAGAAAAAAGGTTGAGAAGGGGGGGGGGACGCAATTGTTAGCAACGGAAGCAAAAACAACAGCAACGCGAATTGGTTCATTTCTTCCATTAAGCCAGAAATAAGACACGGATAAAAACTGGACAGGGGGAACAGCTGCTAAAAATGTCCCCAGAGATTGCATTAGTAGCAGCACCAGCAAGCTTGTCTGACAAGCTACGTACACGCTGCTGTAAACACAATGCCAAGGACTAATTCTTCAGCTAATACCAAATATTAGACAGTGCGAGCCAAATGGCCGATGGCAGCTTTTCTTTCTTTTTCTTTTTTTTTCCGAGAGGCTCTCTGTCATTCTACACTTAGCCTCGATTTAGGACTGGTGTATGCCCCTTTACCTTCGCACGCAAAATAGTTTTCCAAAGATGACCAAAGTAAAAACCGGTTATAACGACACCGAAGGGACCGAGAATTTTTTCGCTATAACCGAATTTCGTTATAACCGAAGCATTCAAAAAAACTTTAAGTCGGGATAACCTAGACAGTATTCAAGTTTACGCCGGTACACTGGCAGTTTATTCCGTTATAAATAACACAATTTGGATTTCCGTTTATTAATATTAATATTTAACATATATTTTCATAAAATGATGGATAGCTTTCTTTAAAAAAAATCTGGCATTTTCTTTTTTACTGTCCCTTTTATTACATTGGTATCGACATATTCTTCTATGTCGTCAAGCTTCTTTCCGCGCTTCTTCTCCGCTCTGACTTTTCCGCCATTGCACCGGTAAGAAAGAGAACTTACTACGGATGGGGCAAGGAAAACAAAAACTTGAATACTGTATAAGGTACGGGCTCAGCTAACCCTCTACAAGCATTTCCATCGGCCGTACGCGTTAAAGGGAGCCGCTTGGTCAAAGGGGAAGAGTTGGCAAGAAGTAGAGCGGAGTTTATGCCGAGTTGTTCTGTTTGAAATACAGAGAGGGTAATCCAAGACTGTCAAGCAGAAATAGTTACTTTGTCGGTCTTCGAATACGGAAGATCTTTTCGTTATAGCCGATATTTTGCTTCGTTATAAGCGAAGGAAAACGCATGTAAAGAGATAGGATTTTGTCGGGACCGACAGGTTATTTCGTCTTAACCGATATTTCGTCTTAACCGTTTTCGTCATAACCGGTTTCCACTGTATGTTGTTTCATGGCCCCCTAAATACACGCAGCAGTGCCGTATTCATCGAAACTCGACGACAGCCCAAGCAGGTATACGCAAATACCAAGGATCAACCTGAAAGGCGTCGCCCAAAATAAACAGCACAACGAGAGTATAAAACGTGGTTGGGGGCAAAAAAAAAAAAAAAAAAGACGCCAAACTCAACGCCAAACTGTCTTACGGAGGCTGAGATGTCTCTGGCACACAACATGAAGTGCAACAAACGATCCCCAGCACCTTAACGGGACAAGCTTGACATTGTTTCGCGCCAATTCTTCTATGCTCGCAGCGTTAGCATACCTAGCGGAATCAATGCTCCTAAACTTTCGTGAGGTAACATATGACCGCGTTCAAACCCCCGGTGAGTGATAAACATCGCTTTGCCAACAGAGCTCCATCACTTATAAGCTCTGCCCGAACTTTCAATTCGTAACTTTTAAATTACTTGTGTATTCTAAATGCGATACGATACCAATATCGCTCTTCACCTCCTCCACTATCCGTTTTCATATATTACAGTAGAAGCCGCCCTTATCATATATATAATTTAATAATAAATCGAATCGGACCATTCTGGGAAATATTTCAATGCGCAACATAAGATTCGTATACCAAGTAAGGTAAAAGTTTAAGACGTTCATCCTAATCATAGTTTGAAAGCTGCAAAACAACTCCGCTGCCCTTGATGCTATTTTTATAAAGAAGTGTTGTAATTTTGCTGGAAAACACGTACTGGAATCTGAACAGCGAAATTATGAATTAATATCTCAATGAAATACATTTAAGAACATTACTTTTTTCCTGTTACTACGAATAATTGTTCTTTTTAAGTGGGTTTCGGATGAACCGGCTTTCGTTTTTCAAACGACGTTTTTACTTCCTCTGAAGCTGGATAAGAGGGCTTCTACTCTATCCCAAAACGTTACGACAATGTTTTAAAGTAAAAAAAAAAAACTCAACCAGTAAGAATCACGGCACCGGTATTTCATAGCTATAATAACTGAGCGAAATTGGATAATCGTTTCTGCAACTTGCAACCAAGGCGGAAGCATTCAGTAGGTTTTTGACGATAAGTATTCCGATGTACATTAGATGACGTTTTTAACATTCCATTACCAAGTTCTTGTGTTTCGTTCTATTTGTCTTAATCTTCCCTAATCTAATTGACTTTTCAGGTAAGTTTGAATGAACAATTATACGTTGTAATCGCTGTAACTTTATCTACTGTGGGGCGTGATTTGTGTCACGTTCTTACTGAATTCGAGTTTTTTCTTTTTAAAGAAATCCATTAGGTCTAAAAGGGGATGCCACTAATTGCGCTGCTGATTAATAAAAAAGAAGTTTGACTAGGCTCTTTGCCAGGTAAATAGCTGGTCGCTTTGGACCCAATGGCAGAAAAAAAAAGATCCAGGGGACGAAGCTAAGTATGAGTCAACCTGATTAGGAGCAACGTGACCTGGAGAACCAACATTACTTCTAACTTAATCTGGATTTTCGGCTTCTTTAAGCAATTTTACTTGCTACGAGCCTGATATTCTCCTCGCGTCGACAAGAAAATACGTACCGGGAAAGCGGAAATTGTCGAACTTTGTCCAGCCTCCTCCCAAGCGACACTCCCTTAATGCTCTGCTCCCTCCAAAGGAGTTCTTAGCAAAGTAAACCTTTTTTTTTCCTGGTAACTGCGCAGTAAGCTGGTCCTATACAACGATTCAGCTTTTTTCCCTTATTACTTTCCAATAATAAAAGTTTTGTGATGGTTATTAAGTTTGCCAGAAAACTATTTTTTAGCTATTCATTAAAAATGTGCCCAAAACAGAACGTAATTTGCATGTCACCTTCAGCATTACGCCCCAGATTGTTACGTCTGCAAAGGACGGGCGAAACTTCGTATTCTGATCTCCTGGAGCTTATACTTTTCAGTGACTTAACGGAGTATGTCAATTATTCGCTTCCTATCGAAAAAAAATGCACTCGGAATTCCAGGACACTACAGTCACATGCATTCCAGAACTCGTTATTCAGAAGCATAACAAGCCCTTGGCAAGCTCATTAATAAACCGGTATTAGAATGGTCACCTGGGCTCTCCAATACTTAACAAAAATAAAATTCGCCTCAAGAGCTGGTCGGCAAAAAAATACATTTAAGTTTCAGCGAGAAGACGGTATGAATGCCAATACTTGGAAACATGACATCAATTAATTACAGTTTTTATACCCAAAAGCCGGGAGTGTGGCGTGTGTATCCCTTGACAACTATCATATGACGTGCAGTATTTTAATATACTTCACGGAGCAGGTTTAAGTTACTTCTATCATGTAAGTCGTTGAGTTATTGAAGAGATAGCTATTTAGCCTGGAGACATCTTGTAGTCCTCGGGTTTTAGCAGAAATGTCCAGAACTAGACAGCAAGTTTTGTTCCACAGTGTCACATAAAGGTTCATACGTCTCTTAGCTCCCTGTGCCCTGGTTCTGTCTTCATATAGCATTCATTAAACGTGGCAAAGTAGCCATTCACGAGAATCATAGAGGCACTCCCGGGACCCAAAAAAGCATCACCCACCATCATCAAACGAAGCAGCGTGTATAGTTCCACAGCCCGAAAGACATGCGAGGAACTTTTTCGTCCGAATAACTTACTTGAAGTTGGGAGTAAATAATGCTGCAATTCTCAGTGGAAATCTTTTAGATTAAAAACTCCTGTACACGGCTTTCACAGTGGAAAAATCTCCGGTAACACATCCTCCATGAAAGACCCGAATAAGGACGACAGCGAACGTTCCAGACAGCTGCTTAACATTATAAGCACCCACTACTCCAACGTTAAAGGGCAATGGACACCAAAAACGCAAATAGAGATTTTGATGGATTATTACACTACACATTCATCTAAGAATAAAGAATTTTGTTTCGATTTTTTCTGACCAGCCGTGCTGGAGATATTTATTTCCAAAGTTTTGGCCTTTTCCCGCCATGAGACGCATGACGTCACGCGCGTGAAAATGTGAATTTCGTGGACAACGGACACCGAAAACGCATACAGAGATTTTGACGGATTATTAGAATGATCATTATTCTAAAAATAATCAAGTTTGTTCCAATTTTTTCTAACCACCAGTTTTGGAGATATTTCTTTCCAAAGTTTTGGCCTTTTCCCGCCCTTGAGAATCCTGACGTCACCAGCGTGAAAATTTGAATGTCAGATTTCTTATTTCCTAAATATCTTCGTTATTATTTCGCACCTAGGAAAAAGAAACGTATACTCGGAAACTAGATTGTTTGCTCTTATTTTATAAGACAAAGTAATTTTTTGGTGTCTATTGCTCTTTAAGATACCGAGAATCGTCAGGAAACTTGTGCAGTAGCACATCAGTGTCTACAACTTGCAAGCAACATCTGAATCCCAAACGTCGCAAACTTGGTTGTCACCACCCCTCTGCTGCTGCTTTTACCCCGTTTTGTGGCCCAATTTCCGAACTCCAGCTTGTTGCTAAAACCTCAAATTCCGGCTAGCCCAGGAGAAAAAGCTTCCATGCCATTTGGGCTGAAAGCAAATGTGGGTACAAGGAAATGTAGGACTTAACGCACGATGCCGTTATTTTAAGCCGAGTTGCCGTATTTTGTGAGAGCAAATCCCTCAGCCGTTCAGCTCGTGCCCACGGCCTCAACACGGACACAATAGGACTAGCGGCCCCTATCAGTCGTCGTGTACAAGCAAGCAAACTTTGCTTTGGCATGTGAGGTCCGAAGGAGATGACAGCAAGGTGTTTCCAGCTGTTTCGCCACCCCATGTTCCCAGCAGATTCCCTACATAACACAACGAGCTTGTGTGTTGGTTTAACTTGCGGCTCTTATGTTTCGCGCTCGAACGATTTTTTTTCTGTGTTACTTGAATGCTTCGGTGTTATTTGGTCAAGTGACCACACGCATACTACTCCGTAATGCCCGTCGCGTTAAAAATACGTAGTTAAGAAATCAGTTACATTTAATTAAATAAATACGCAAATACGCTAAATGTAACTCTCGACTACAGGAAATTTCCAATTTTGACCATAACTTAAATAATTTGACATAGCTAAATGTAAATACTTGCAAGTCTCGACTACAGGAAATTTCAAAATGTGACCTAACTTAAATAATTTGAGATAGCTAAATGTAATACTTGCAACTCTGGACTACAAGAAATTTCCAAATTTGACATAACTTAAAAAGGTATGATTATACACGGTTGATGCAAACGCTCGACTTGAAGAACCGTAAAAAATATGACGGTTTTAATTTTACATTACCTTCCTTTGTCATTTGTTTACATTTTCTTTTAACTAATTTTTTTACTTTCTTATTTGTATAGGTGTAGTTGGCTATGCCAGCTGAGATTAACATCAACCTACCAAAAATACTGTATGCAGAACTTGGATTGATGACACGAATATAAATATAAGAGACATCGAGCCTGTTTTCCTTAAACTCCTCTATTAGCATACAATAACAGTCACGTTTAGGCAAAGTAGACAGTTAATAGAGGATTGTATGCGTTTGAGGTGTAGGGCTATTAGGCTACATCTACATTTTAGGAGCGCATCATAAACGTTGATTTATTGCTCTTTCCTAGTCAGCATGGACATGTCATCCTCCCTTGTAGCTCTCGCTGTTCACCTCCCAGGAATTACTTGGGAAGAAACGAAAGATCTTGTACTATTTCAAACGACAGGACTTCAAACAGAAGCACAGGTCTTAAAACGTCGAAGAGAAGAAGTAAAATCATGCTTTGGGTGGCCAGGAATGTTTAGTATGTGCAGAAGGGACCACTTGTGGTAGGCACGTGTCATTTTTTCCCCCCGGAGCCAGAGAATGATCCCTGTTCGAACTGGAGAAAATTATGTGACCGTCAGATTTTAGCGCCCTTTTTTGTGCCCTACACGAGGGACAAGGGGGCAAAGAGTAGACAACCTGGAGCTCTATAAAACCACCACTGCTGGATTGTAAAATAGTAAGTTTAAAACAAAGACTTTAGTGCAAAAAAAATACTGTTACAGCAGCACCGAAGAAAAAGCGTTGAATCCCTTGCGCTGGCCAGAGATGTCATCGAGTTCCCAGCCGCACCTTAGCAAAAGTTTTTTTTATCTCTGCTTCTTGTTTGAATCTGGTCCCTTGATGAAGGTAACCCCCTCTCTTACCCCTTCAAAAATTTTTGAGGGACTCTTGGGAAGACTATTGGCGACATAGAATACATTTCTCGGGGTATTGTAGGGAGTTGAGAAAGTCAACAAGCTGCTTGTTACAAAAGACTTCTTCTTTCTTTTCTCAAAGCAATTTCATTTTTTTTAGGGAGCAAGAGTACAGCGTTGATGTGTTAATTTCCTTTGATACTATGGTTATAGTGCTTAGAACACCACTCAAGTCAGTTCCTTGACCTTATGTGAGGCGAAGCCCTCATTTGCCTTGTCCCTTAGCAAAGAACTACAGAAAACAAAAGAACCTCACAGCTTGCATTTTGCACGCCGCACCGTCCGAGAAGCAAATTCTGGTAGAGTTAAATAAAATATAATCCTTGTCCTTTGTTATTTTTGTTGGTGGCTTCTTTTTCATAATTATTGCGAGGGAAGTTAGAGAAGGATAAATTCAGCGACTTAAAAAAGGAATGTACGCAAGCAAGACCTAAAACGAATTTGCGAGGTGGCGTCGGTGCAAGACTGGAAGCTGTCCTTAGTTCAGATGGCATTTACCTTATCAAGTCCACAAGGCCGTTGGGTGTAATTGCTTCATGAGGTATTCCATGCTCAGGTTCCAGTTTACAGTAGTGGAGTCTAAGCCAGTGAACTGGTTTTAAGTAAGGGTAACATGACGTGACAAATAGTAGAATTCACCATTAATCCCCCAACACTGTTTTGGTCGGTTCTGCGTTTATGGTGGTTGTGGGCTTAAATTGTGGTACACTTATTACACAGCCAGAAAAAAAATAACTTAGGGAGTTCCACTTTTTCGACACTGTCATTTGTTTTCAAGAGACCTTTATAACTTAAAGTCTAGTGCAAAACATAGGAAGAAGTTTGCAACACCACACGTATTTAATGTAAGCTGAAATATTGATGCACAGTCAGATTTAACAACAAACTTTTCCGGGGTCCCGATTCGTTCACAAAGAGCCCGCACTTGCCCGTCCAAGCGTCCTTCAGCGACGACGGTGTCAGCTAGACTGACACAACTCCTTGCTTTTTGCCGTGTTTAGGTGGCCGGCCCGGTGAGGGTAGGTTGGCGCTGCGCGAATACTCGGCGAAGAGAATGCGAGTGTTCTTCCGGACCTTCACCTTGCGGTGGGGAATGGACTACGAAAACGCCCGCTTGGCTGGGGATCGTGTATAGTGTAATAATTCATTCTTTGCACAACTCGTCTTTCTTTCTTTACCTTCTGAGCACACATTTCGAAGCTTGCTTTCCTACTATACCTTTCTACAAGCGATGAGCGAAAATTGCGACGGTACCGCAAATTAAGGAGGGGCCAGGTTTCTACAACTTTGGCCCGACAAATAAAAAATGAACCCTTCAAAAAAACCCTGTTTGTGACAAAACTTTGCAAGCGGATTCTGGTAATAGAATACAGAAATTCTACCTCGGCGACCGAAAGCACCAGCAGGCATCTCGTTTCTATCTTTTGGGTCTTAATGAACATGTCAACAGTCCACCGAGCTGGAAAAAAAAGGTTCCGAAAAAGAACAAAAGATAAAGAAATAAATCGGAACGCTTGCTTGGGAAATTCCTGCCACCAGTTCGAATTAAAAAAGGTTGGAATATTGCATAACAGGAACTAGTTTTCTTTCTTTTATTTGTCTTCTCCCAGAATTTTCCAAGCTGGAGACTTGATTAGCTAAAGAAAGTCTTGTAGTACCCCGTAACAACAGCCGGCCGGAAGATTTATTGAAAGTGCCCGATCAAGTGGCCACCAACGTTTAAAAACGGACACCTTCTCGAAAAGCTGGTCATCTAACGGGTTCCTGGCTCTTGAATCTTCTCGCCATACTTTCTGTTTCTTTATGGCCACACCGGTTAGAATGATGCGGCATTAAAATTGCAACTCGAGCGTTTGCAATCTTGAAAGCCGTAAACGGCAACTTCAGAGTGAAGACTCTTCCCCCCCTAACCCCCTGAAAAGGCGCCATTATAGAAAGAGGGATAAAAATGGAATTGCTTCTGGGAAAACAGGAGAAGCGACTTTCTGGCTGCTAATTACTTGGTCGATACAGTGTTTGTTTTTACAGAAGCAGGTTAAGTAGAGGTCTTTGTTCAAATTGAGGGTCTTTGTTCAAAGGTATGGTGGGCCTACGTTTATAATTGAACACAAAGAAATCTTCGTTCAGGGTTAAATCCTGGCCCCACTCTGCACTCATCAATCGGTAAAACACCATCCATATACGCATCTGTGTTGCTTTCTGGGTATTGGCGCCAGTGGCAAAGAAACGTTGGCGGATGAAAGCCTACAAACGCATTAGTTCCCTTTTGTCTAAATTTGTGCTCCCTCTACGGGACTTTGTGCAAGTCTATTAAGAGGGGAAGAGTCATCAGCTAAAAGTGAGGTCACCCTGCTGCCAACACGAGAGCTTCGGGTTTCCCGTTTATATTTCGCTTTTGTCCTTTTATCCCCCGACCGGTCCGGATGTGGCGTCAAAAACGCATAGCCAAAGCAAACCGGCGACAGGCCAAAAGAAAGTGCAAACCCTCTCCTGAAAGACCATTATCGATTTTTCTGGCTTGCTGCTGCTACCTTTTTTTTTGTGTGTGTGTACTCGTAATCCCAACGTGATATAAAACATAACACATAGAAACGAGCCAAAGCAACGACCTCGCCCTTACAGCTCTATATACATAATTTGGACAACAGATTAAAATGGATTCGTATAGAAAAGTCAGAGGGAGCGCTCTGCAACCTAATACTTCTTCCCTCCCATTTCATTTATATCCCACAACTTTCGGACTCGTTGGTATTGGGGAGGAGGACGTTATTTCCTACCACCGAGATCAACATTGACCCACGCTGAAAGAACCCGCCCCGTCATGGCAGCTGGCCTGTAAAAATTCAAAAATATCAAAAAACGGCTACCTTATCAGGAAAACTTCTCCAAGGACCCGACACAAACAAAAAGTAATAAACTTCACTCCTGGAAGTTCTGTTTTCCTTTTGGGCCCATTTTTTCCCCCCACTGAATTCATTGCGAGAGGAACTGAATGATGGATGACCCCGACCTGATGTCAGGCACATTTAGGGGATGCTTACGCCCTTTGACCTGCCTGTTCCTGGGCAAAGTTCAGCTGGCAGTCCTAATGGTCTTTCTACCAGCGCTCGTTACACAAACGTAATAAGCGTACACACGCAGCTGGTGCAGCGGACAACATGGATAAATCTGAATTCAGTGAAACTTCATTAAGATGTAAAATGTCAAGGGCTAGGCACGACAATTGTTATCTCCCGATGGTAGTCAAGTACACCCCCCCCCCAGTTTAAGTCATCCTGGCCGCAAAAAAAAATTCCCTGGGCGAAAAATCTCCCCGTCAGCATCCCCAACATACTTACGACTTGCGTCTTTTAGGATTTGATAAGAGCCTACCATTAAAAGTGATTACACGACGTGTGGCATGCTAAACTTCGTCCCTTGCCGCTTCCACAACTCGTTAGTGGGGTTTCCATTATTTGCTTTGCCCGCGTCCATTCTTTCCCTAGGCTTCTCTTCATTAACCCCCTCCTACCCCAAAACCTCTCATCAGCGCCATGGGTGGGAACACAAGGGGTCGCCATTTGTGTGTGTGTGTGTGTCCCTATTTGCAACCATCAATGAATGACACAGCCCAGCCCCCGTGCTCCCACTGGCACGTGCTGGAAACCCGAAAACTTTGCTTACTCTCGTCCTGCTCTCCAGCTTACGCCTCTAGGTGTAGTCGCGACTTAGCCCAATGTCAAACGCATGTGGAATAACGGTCGGATGACCAGTGTGTAGGCGCAGTGACAGAAGCCCTTAAAGTTATCAATGTTTGCGGTTGAAACGCTACTTCATGACAAGCTTCTAACCAAATTTAGAAGGAAAACTGTGTAACGATACTGTAAAAAAGAAATGTACGAGACATCCTTTACTCCAAATTTGATCCTCAATCTTGATATAACTCGTTGGTAAATTATTAAAATGCCAATATCTTTTTAGGACTGCACATATTTTCTTGCTTTTTTTTGCTATCGTAAAAGAAATGAGATTATACTTCTTTGTAAATGTAACTGTTAGTAAAAATGCAAATAATGAGAGGGATGTTTGGATTTTTTTTCCTTTAACGGTGTGAGCGTTGCTCGTTTGCCGTCTATGTATTAGTTAGATTATTTTTTCTTATACTTCTGTTACAGGGATTATACTTACCGTCTATGTGTAAAGTATACTTGCATAAAGTATAAAGCAGCTGTCTGATTTTAAGGAGCAGCACATCTTGCAAGTGAATTTTCTGTGAATTATTTGAATATTTTCATATTTACTCCATATTTTTACTAAGTTTTGTAAGTTCGCAATTCTTTATAAGAATTTTCTGCACTTCTCTATTGTCGCATTGCAACCTACTCGGCCCTATTGGCCTTTCAGAAAAAAAAGTACATGCTAGCTTTAGTGCAAGAAAAAATACAGTGAAAACTGGTTAAGACGAAATCGAAGGAACCGGAAATTCTTATCGTATTAACCGAATTTCGTCTTAACCGTACCATGCGAAAAACACACTTTAAGTCACAATAACCGACAGTGTTCAAGTTCAATAATTGCGTCTCTGTTCTTTACAATTGTTGACAACGTGGAGTTCGATATACCAAACTCTTTACAGATGTCGATTTCCGATCTGCGATTTTTATCTACTGCCTTAAGAAGCTCTGTTTTGGGTAGATTACATTAGGTTAGATTTGCTTAAGCTATGTTATTTTCTTTAATTATAAATCCACTGTAAAGTGGGGAAAAACCTCAACAAATCTTCAGGATTACGGCACGAAAGTACGGCAGTATCAATATTTGCAGTGAAGACAACCCAAGATAGTAATAAAAGCTATTGAAGTGATGAGCACAATCAATCCAAGCAATAGTTGTCACAGTCGACAAATACACTCAGTTGGTCGGTAAGGGTCAACAGGCAAGCCGAAACTTTCAGAATTGTTCAGTAGATGTGCCAACATGACTGCTAACTTAAAGGGAATCCTGTCTAACAACATTGCGAACAGGAACACCAGCATAACTTTTTGTGTTCACAAACCACGCTTGGACAACGATCGTGGGGAAAACCCAATAAGAGACGTGCTCCTAACAAAAGTTATTGCAAAAAAATACCAAACAATGGTACCTAATTTTTCGTCTCGTCACGGTGCCATGCTTCTTTCTGCACTTACAAAAAGAAAATACAACGTGTCTAGGTGTGAATCCTTAGCCTATGGCATTAATTGCGGACGACACTATGATGGTATAAAAATCAAATAATAAAGGAAAGGTAGAAAAAAACGAGCAATGGTCACTTCTTTCAATTTTTCTAGTCACGACCACGTACAATGAAATTTTCTCCCTTAACGTCATTCTCCGAGACCACTAACAACACAAAACGGAGGGGATCATTTGAACAGAAGTAAGACAGCATGTGGGTAACTGGGTGGTAGATGATTCCAATTTATGAAATGTCACACAGCACGCACGCCCCCTCGAACATACATCTAAGACAGGCCCAGGACTATAGAGTACGAGCAATCATCCGTTTGAACGCACCTTTGCTCTCTCCAGGGAATGAATTCGTTTCGTTCTCTTACAATAGAAGAGCTTGTGCATAAAAACACAACACAATCCTTGGGTTTCTAAAAGGCGCAAGAAAAATGAAAATAATTTTCCCCAACTGATCTGCTGTGTGCATTGCCATCGCAAGATAGATCTTCCTGTTCACAATGATTTACAGACTAGGTTTAAGCCTTTTTCATTCTTTTGTCGTCTAAAATCTTGGGCGGCAGATGAAAAAAAAGGAAGACTTTTTAAATGTGTTGCCTTGCTCCCGAAGAAAATTGCCCTGCCAACAAATTTTTTTCCCATTTTTTTTCTATTTTTTAGTGTACGTTCTATTTTCATCTATAAGCATCCCCCAACACAGCATCAAAATCCGCCAGGTTTTATATCAGCTGTTCGTAATATTCCGCCCAAACCAAACCAACCGCCCCACTTGCAGCATTGATAACGTTTTTTTCTTGGCCCATATTGCGCCGATGCTCTGCATCCTCATCAGATTATGTCGTTTCCCTGCAACTTTTTTTGGCTGGCTGCCGTATAGGCTGTCATTGCCAGAAAATGCTTAAGTCACCCAAACCCATTTTGCCTCTTCATTTTTTACGGTGCACTGCGTAAAAGTAAATGCGTTCCGCTGGTGCTCGGTGGGTATGGCAAGGGAACAATAAATAGGATACGCTAATTACGTTAAGTTAGTGATGCGGAATAGAAAACCTGATTCGTACCCTATCGCCCCCCTTCTGATGCGAGAATTCAAAATATTGCGACACCTAAGGCCATATTAGAACAACATGGGAGATTTCTCTTTCAACCGTCCGCGCTACTTGGGAACGACATATCTGCCGACATCCATTACTCTGTAATAGAAAGCCCCATCTGCGCCTCTTCACGAAACCAAATCTCCCATTCAGTTCTCGGTGGGTCCCTGGCCAGCCATACTTGCTTGTATGCCTTTTCCTTCCCTAAGAAAGGCTCTTGCAAAAAAAAAAGTTACAAAAAAAAACGTTGGACGGGAAAAAGGATCTACTTCAAGTTCAATCCAGCGTCCCTAATCTATTGTTTTACTTGGATCCCACATCGCAACTGACCATCGCAGATATACTGGACAGTGGTCGAGCCAAGACAGACCATGAGACCCCCCTCCTCCTTCCCAATAAAAAGGGTATCCCGTGTTATCTTTGAGAAAACGAAAGGTTGCTCTGCTTCAATGAACCATTCGCTAAGAAATATGACTCTTGCGCAACGTTTTTCCCATCCCTCGCTGATGTCGTGTAATGCACGCCCTATTGGACTATTAATCAGGCGTTAATCAACGTAAACTATCGAACCTCGCAAGCCACCTTGCAGATACATAGCTCTTTCATGTGGAAACTGGGTGACATCAGACGAGACAGCGAGATCCTTTTTTTTACCCCCCTAGACGGTTTTTCCCTTCCTTTTTTTATATCCAATTGACGATGACCCGGAAAACGGAAACAGCTGTGTATTGTCAAGGGGTGATTCAGAGGGTGATGGACACACACATCCACCCTTTCCTACCTTTTATATAATTAAAAGGTAAAATATGAGGTCATCATCCACGTACAGTCACCCTTAAATAGTAACTTTGGCGTTATGCTCATATAAGGAAGTGAACTAAATACAGGGTTTCGGTAACATGTCGAGCCAAACATCGAAAAAGGGTCAATTGTTGCACCGAATTGTGTTCCGAGCCAGGCATCCTTTCGCTCTGCGTCATCGTTCCGGTTCATCCGTGAAATATTCTCAATAGGCAGCTTGCACACCGTCATTACGAGAAAAAAAAACGGACGTTTCGATACTTTACGACGAACAGGCTATGAAATTTGCTCCTTTCGTTTTATGAGTGACTTGAATCTTTAGCCAAAAAAATTCTAGAACACCCAAAGTCATCAAACACCTAAGCAGGATAACTGGTCACGCATTAAGGGCTATGGTGTTTATTATCATGGGAAATTGTGAGCCACATGAGGGGAGATGAATCATTCCACTTCAATTATGTGGCTTAAAATTTAGTGCTTCAAGTATGAAGTTACCGTCACGGGGCAAGTCCGCGGTCAATGCGGGTGGGTTACCGCACGCATTTCACCTGGCTTAGGGTCGTAGTCTACAATTAGCCCCTACTTTAGCTGTTTGCTGCACCCCGCCTCGGGGTTACGCCCCTTTCACGCTATAAACGTTGGCCGTTTCGCAAAAAAAAGCGATCAAAAGATGTCCTTCACACATGACTCGCCACCTTTTACCTGGCCTAAGCCCATAAAATAGGGAACACATACGACAAAATGTATCACCGACATTACTTTTACAACTTTGCTATACGCCACGTGTCCGGCGTTCTTGCTCCTATCGAGGAATCCTCCATAAGGTTGGGGAGGACGTTTTTTTCCTAGGAATACTGGACCGTTGCAAAACCGGTCACGGAAAGTAGCATCGATGTTTTTAGGATCCATAAATCTGCGTTCTTCCAACAGTCGGTTACATTTTAAGGCGTATTGCAAAGGGAAAGCCCCTGTGCATATCCATAGTGGGAGAAAATAAAAAGATTGGGGGCTCTTTTAAACAGATATTGACCTAAAATTACCGACAGGTAAATTATTTTCCTATTACCAGCTCCTCCAGTCACGCGCCCACTATAAAAATGTGTTACATGTTGACGCTCTCAAATTATAGTTGCAAGTTTCACTCGAGTTTGCAAAGAGGATAGGGAAGGAAACGGGTACACTATCATTTTTAGTTTTTACTTGATTTTTGGGCAACACAAAAAATCTCGGCACGCTGGCAATGAAGCAAAGAACTTTGGTATCAAATATGTGGTTCAATCATGCAACGATCTGCGCTTTCACCTTTTTAAGTAGGGAAGCTTTAAGGTAGGCTTACACCAGTTTGCCGACTTTGCTGAAGGGCACCAGTAGATGCATCTCTGGGATAAGTGAATAGCACTGGGTAGTCTTTCAGGTAAGTTATGAGTTAAGGCTTTGCTACTTTGATAAATTGTGTCTACGGTAATGTAATTGCTAAGGCTGGCAAATAGAGCCGAGCCGTTGACCGCCCTACACTGTAAAAAAAAATTAAATTTACAATTGCAGCAAAAGAATACAAGGACTTCACTGTAAAAATACTTTGAAAATGTTTTTGTTCAACAAATTCGTGGTTAAAAAATCATTTTTGTAAGTATTTTTACAGTGAAGTCCTTGTATTCTTTTGCTGCACAACAAACCATTGTAATTTCAAAAAATATTTTTTTACAGTGTAGTAATTGCCATCAATGGCCAGCGCTTAAATTCGCGATGTTCTGACAAAAGATCATACTAAAATCTGGAAAATTAAATTGAATGTTGTCGTTTTATTAACAAATGAAACATGAAAATTGAGAAAACTTACAAAGTAGTTAACTTTTGCTATATTATGGAGCTAAAATGCAATATCAAACGAATGAGCAGTTCTCAGAAAACTAGGGGCGTCGCAAAGGGGTTCACCCCCCTATTTAATTGGTCAGAAAGACGAATCGGTAAATTTGGGTCGTCGTCGGTGAAATTTGGATATCGAAAAGGAGTTTTCAAATGTTAGATAAAAGATAAATACTACTTTAATAACAGTTTCAGTAATATAATGGTCGGTAAAAAATTATCGTAGTAGAGTCAGAAAAATCTACCTCCCACCCAAAAAAAAAGGGAAACCAACACGACGCTCCTGCAGAAAATCACCAAATATAAGATTTGGGATTTCTTTAACGAAAATCGTGAAAACTATTTATCCCATTTAATTTTCTTCCTCATCATACAATTTAAAAAAATCTCTACTGCGAAGGCTCACCCAATTTTTTGTATTGCTTATTCGTATCGAGTTCTTTTATCTGGATCGAACTAAGTGTGCGACGAGTGCATAAAGTACATCCATTTTTACCTTCTACACGCAGGTTTTACCTGTCGAAACAACCGGAATTGCACTTTACTTTTGAACAACTAGACCTCAGACGAAAAGATTTTACGCGTTCAGTAGTCTTTTGATTTTTCACGAAGAACTCTTTTTATATCATGCTCGTTTGTGCTTTACACCTGACTTGTCAACAGCGAAAGAACACCTGAACAGTAAAATGGGTGGCAAGAGGCTCGTAAACAAATTTTTCTCCAGGAAAGTCTGTTTCCGCTAGCAGAATCAAAGAGAGAGGCCTTTAATTTTATGACTCACTACAACGCTTCGCTTACTAAAAACCATGAATATTACCTTTTTAGCAGACTGACATTTATTATCTGCACCTGATATGAAAATGTACCGTGTAATAAATGCGTAACAACAAGCTAGCATGGTATTTGCAATTTGAGGTAATGAAGACAAGAACTTTTCTGGTGTTGAGAAACGAATTTGCGTTTTCTCGGGGAGTTGAGTCATTTTTCACATTTCACTACGTACAAAGGAACCTAAATCAAAGACCTGCGTCTTCCCCAAAAGGGTATACTCCGTCAAACATCAAAACTGGTCAGCACGTACCTTTTAATATGCATAAGTTTGGCGAAGTAAGACTACATGCGAAAAAGAAAAAACCGCACTGGCCTTGATCTTCACTAAAGAAGAAAGCCCTTCACTAAAGCTTTGCTTAAAATATGTTCGCATGCTCCAAAGTGCAACTTGCGCTTCGGATGATTTGTGCCCAGAACTAGCTGAAGCATACAGTCCAAGTTTATGCGAGGAACCTCCAGCTATCTCACGTGTTTCCTAGCTGATCGATGCAAGGACCAATAACGTGATTTTCTTTTATCTTTTTTTTCATGGACTTACGAAAATACTCGTTTTGGGGAGAGAGGGATGAAAATAAGCTGCGGACCCACCAAATACGTCATCGTTGCCGTGAACACTAGAATGCTTCATGAATCTGCACAGCAACTCAAGAGATAAAACTCCCATTGCAAACTTTCCTACATTTAGAATGGCAAAGAAGTGAATTTCCTCATTCCAGGAAAAACTCCTGCCTCAGTCCTAACTTTGAGGAAAAACGGTTTCTTCAAACCACGAAAATGCCACCCACACACCTTTCGTGATGAACGCCTCTGTTGCGAGTCAAATAATTTTCTGAAAAAAAATAAATAAATCAGTCCTTGCAACTTTCTACACGTTAGCGAACTTACCAGTAAATGGATCCACCAAATGGGCGTCACAGAGCTATATTCCATGAGCGTCAAGAACGACCGGATCCAACGTGGGGACGCGATCGTTTTCTTCCTGGAACCAGCTAATAATAAGCCCCATAAAAAGCAACCCAAAGATGCTGCTAGTAATCTTCGTAAAAAAGAGCAAGCTATCACAATGGAGCGCGAACGATCGTCCACAGAAATGACAGGCAGCCATAAATAAAATCGTCGTTTCAAAAGAGTATGAAAGCTAATCGCGAAGAAACAATACTTCAATAAAGAAAAATCGGAAACGCTGGTAAAAAAGCGTCACTCCTGTCCCCTCTCGCTAAACCTTAGGAAGAAGCTTTTGTTTCCATCGATCTTACCGACTCCCGAAAGTGACCGTCCTATACCGATCTTCACTAGTGTACTTCTTAATTAAAGCTAACAATCAACTAGTCAAGGATATCCTAGGACCCCAAGGGACTATTGCTGTAAGAAGTAAGGCAACATGTTTCCCCGGGCTTAATTGACAGTTGAGAACTACGGGCAGATGGATTATTTGTCACAATGATGTCACAAATTAGCACCCCATTCTATAATCTTGAATGCCAAGCCCCAAAGCTGAGCGCAGCGAAGTCCATTTTTCTTCCTCCCAGGGAAAAAAAATATACGAAGAATAAAAAAGAAAAAGTGCTTGGCTTCGCGTCAAATGTCAAATTGGTAAATTCGGATAGAGAACTTTTGCAGCAACAGTAGTACCTAGCATACTTAAAAAATCTGGCAACGTTTGCGCTCTTACTTTTTTCTCTTAATAGATTCCTTAATTGGAGCCGGAGAAAAAGGGAAGAACGTAGTTCATAAAGATGCTGAGCACGCAGTTGGAGGTTGGGTGAGATGCTTAGAACCCGACTAGCGGGGCCAACGCTTACACGACAACACTTTCTAGAGAACTAGACGATATCCCCCTGAACTACTTCCTGTACCACACAGCAACCCCCCACTCAAGTGGCCCTCGTTAATGGCTGTCATCCACATGGGGTGACACTTGTCTACACCGATGTTATGTGCCTTGGTTTTGAACGAAAATAAAGTTAAAAAAAATTGCCAAGCTAAATGTTAAGGTTCAGACGGCTGCCACCCCAGAAAGACTCCAACTTAACAGCAAAAACCTCTTACTTTTCCATTGGTACCTTTTTTGTCACTCTTTGTTTTGTTTCGGGTGGGTGCCGGGCATTTCTTACGTTCGTTTCTCTACAAACCAGTGAGAAAATCATCAAAAGACTCGGGGTTTTTCGAAATAATCAAGGAGCTGAATCTAAAGATCCCGTGCCCTGGTTGGCGTGCTTTCGAAAACAGATTTTTTCGTCGGACACCTCGAGACGATGGATCGACCGAACGCCAGGGTAGGCCTATATAAATATGGCTGTAACAATTTTACCCGTCGAAGGTTTCCGACATCAAGGCAAAGGACATATTTTAGTGTTACACAGTCGTTAGGAAATCGGAAAAGAAGGGAAAAGGGACTTGGCCTGTCACGCTGGGAATTCTGTGAATAGCGTTGCCGCTGCCCCTCTGCCATCCATCAAACAGCGTCATCCCAATGCAAACCTAACCCCATCCGTCACTTCCAACACCAAAACCCGTCTCCTGGCCTGCCATTTACGC
This sequence comes from Triops cancriformis, assembly GCA_020615345.1. NCBI lineage: Eukaryota > Metazoa > Arthropoda > Branchiopoda > Notostraca > Triopsidae > Triops > Triops cancriformis. The sequence goes on along the minus strand of JAHZNP010000068.1, from coordinate 107,980 downwards.
GGGCGCTTCTGCTGCTATGCTTCTTCGAAAAATAGGGTTGGAACGCTCTGTCCCTTCGCAAAACTACCCCCAAAGATTGGGTCTCGACACCAGCAAATCGGCACCAGCAACGCACTCTTTCATTTGCAACCAGTCCCACTCTGTCATGACATCCTTCAGAGGGAGAAACCTACTTATCAAATGAACTCAGCAGCGCCTGGAAAAATCATGAATACAGAAATATCTACATTTGTCCAGCCTCGATTTTTACTAGAATTCGTTTTTACGCGGGGGAACGTTCTTTCGACTATAGGAAAACTTTGTATCGGCGACGTCAAACAAGCCGTCTTGAAAGCTGAAGGGTGGTAATTATTTCACCTACACTGGAACTAATGAAGTTAAATAAAGTTTTTTTTTACATTAGTAACTTTTATAATCTGAAGTTATAATAAGTTTACTTTAAAAAAATATTTTAAGCTTCGGATTTAAATTAAGGCTACGGAGTATCCAACCGTGGTACAGGGAAATCACATGCTAAACGACGTCAGAGTTTTCGCCGTATTACTCGGTAGTTCATTAAACACTTTCGACAGTAAAGTTTTGGATTGTATGTCTAGTGCATATCGTCGAGACGTTCTTTCAAATTTCTTTGTAAATTTTAAAAGTGAATCAAATGTCATCTTTTCTTTGAAAAGCCTTTTTGAATATCAACGTTAGTAGAGCACCGTTTACCTCATTTATTGGCGAAAATGAAATGACAATCCGTCAGTTAGCTTGGGATTTATCGTTACATAATTTTCTGAAATTTTCTAGGTGACAAATCCGAAACTAAGTGTTGGATTTATATTCCGTTTTCGTTGCCCGAATACTTCCAAGTGGCTCAAGTGTACCGTACCTTGCGACCAAATGTTGACAACTGTTTTTCTACAAAAAAAGCTGAAATTTTACTCGCATTTACAAATTCATAAAGAACTTTGTAACAAAATTTTTGACGATGTGTACTAGATATTATAACCCAAAACTTTACTGTTGAAATTGTTTAATAAAATACTAAGCAGCTTTGATAAAATCGCTGACGCCGTTCAGTATACTTCTCTGCCACCATTGGGTACACCGTAACCTCAATGAAACTTAGTTAAGGCCCCGGTATACATAAACCTCTTATGGACGAATAACACGGGGAGCTCAAAAAAGGCTTCTGCGTAATGCTTGAGTATATTTCAAATCAATGTTGGCAGTAAAGTTGTCTTAATTGATATCTAGTGCCTATGTTTGAGATCTTTTGAAAATATTTTTTATTAAATTTAAAAACTGTAGGTGAATTTTTGTTAATTTTGAAATATTAAAAAAATCTGGCTGACAAGAGCACAAGATAACTTCTTTCTACATTTTTTGGTAAAAATATGATTCAAATCGGAAGAGTAATTTTTACGATATCATTACTAGAATTTCCAAATTTTAAGTAATGATTTCGTAAAAACTACTCGTCCGATTTGAATCGTAGTTTCACAAAAAAAGTTGGGAGAAGATATCTAGTGCTCCTGTTACCCAGATTTTATTATTTCAAGTATTTCAAAATTTGCAAAAATTCACCTAGTTTTTAAATCTAATAAAAACATATTTTCAAAAGATCTCAAACATAGGCACTAGATATCAATTAAGACAACTTTACTGCAAGCATTGATTTGAAATATACTAAAGCATTACGCAGAAGCCTTTTTTAAAGTTCCCCGTGTTATTCGTCCATAAGAGGTTTGTGTATACCGGGGCCTTAAAGATGCATTTGTGACCAATATTTCTTATATAGGTGTTAACTAAGAACTTCAAATCCAAAATACTTTTACTAAAATTTATTCAAGTAAATTAAGCTTTTTTCCTGCCTTATCAATACCTTACATAATTAAAATCCTGCCTTTTAACAAATTTTTACTGGAGCTAATTAAAGATTCATTAAAACGTATTTTTCCTTTACCATCTTTCAGAAAGATGCTTATCTGAAAGACTTTAATCTTAAACGATTCCTTCACTTACTATTTGTCAACCTTTAGAGAATACGGAGCACACCCTATTTTCCACATACGTGACACGATTTGATTTACCTAAATTTCATTCACCCACTGTTTACGCGGAACTCATTACCGTCGTAAACAGAGGAATGTCAGTACAGTACGTTCCAAACGTGGACAAACTGTGTATCCGCCCGACGGACTAAAATTCTTTGCATCACGTCTCCATCCTCTCCCTTTTATTCACGAAAGCGAGGAAGTCAAATGTTTTGTTTCGTTGGGCGATAGGCAATAATAGTTTAATAACGACCTAATCGCAGCCCGTGCAGCTTCTAAACTTTCCATTCTGATCCCCAAGAGACGCCTCCAGAACTTCCCAACAATACGATAAAAGCAAACTGCAAACTTTCAGGATGACGTGGAACCCGAACAGCTAGCGGGGTTAACCTTCAAAAATTGCAGACACATCCTTGGGTACAAAGGTATAAAGCATGTTTGTTAGGGAAGCTTCGCAGTAGCTTCTTTACCACGACCCTCCAAGCACTGTCTTAATATGGGCGTATTGTACTGGTAAGTATTGAAAACAGGTTGCGTCCCAGAACCATTCTCGACACGGTATAAGAGAGCTTTATGGACTGGCTGGTAGAGAAATTGAATACACTGTTAAAAACTTCTGCGATTTGTGGAGAAAAACGTCCACGAAAAAGCGGTAAACGAAAGTGTAGTGTTTTCTTCTCACTTTTTTTCCGTCTGCAGCACCCTCTCAGTAACTGAAGTTTCCGAACTGCAGTTAGGAGCTGTCGAGCTGTTAGAAAGTGAACCTTCGAATCCGCAATCTTAGAAGTCTGGCTTCTAAACCCCTTTTGAACAGTGTAATAGCAAAAAGCACACAATCAAGACATCATGTCCCTTTGGCTGTTACCACAACCGGGTACGCCAAAAGCATTAAAAACAAAAATTCGTTTCAAGTAAAGTACTCTGCCCCGGAGTTGCTCTCCCTCCCCTCCTCCTCTTTTCCGACCCAAAGCCCCTTTCGCTCTCGTTCCGCCATAACTCAAATCCTTCCCCCTAGCGGAGTAACGGTGTGACAGGCCATCGCGATATGTGACATGTCAAAGGTTGGTGGGGCGAAAGTTACCCGTACTCCACTCAGATTTGTTATGCTTTATTTTCCCTCCTCGACTCATCAAGTTTGAACCTACGCTTTTGAATGAGTCAGCAACTGCGAATGCACCAGCTCTGCTATATCATGCACGTCAGTCCAACAAGGACTTACGGACCCAAACTCCACTACAGACCACTGCCGAACACTAAACGGTTTTCTCCCTATGGACGACTTCGATTCCAGCACTACCCACCCGAGACTTTTCCCCCGGAATGGCTTAGTCGAGCGTCCCTAAACATGCAAATCGCCCACGCGATCAAGTCATTCGCATCGGAAACGCATTTTCCTGTGCAATATTACAACCATTTGAAGCTCATTGCCTTTTTTTCTTCTCCATTTCTATGACGAGTTCCCATCCTACATGTGTGCTGTCGAGGCTCAATATGTTACCCCAATTCAAAGTCGGACTGCCGAAAAGCGCCCTTCTATAACAAGAACGTAGAAATGATGTAGGGGCCACTGGGGGTTCATTCAAAATAACTGGTCGGAGATCCGTCAGCACTTGCAGTTGCAGGTGTCCCAAGTCAATACAATTTTACAAACAGCACTAGGCTAACACCCAAGTTTGGGACCTCAAAATTAACAACAAATTGAAATTGAAAATTGAAAAAAAAATCAAAGGATTTATTAGTACACTTGAGTATTTTATTAGTACAAATAAAGGTTAGTATACAAATAAACGTTAGTATAATATATTAAATGTTAGTATATTAAATATTAATTATTTATAACGTTCGTATATTAAAGGTTAGTATAGTGTACTAATAAACAAAATTTATTAGTACAAGCAAAATTTATTGGTACAAACACAATTTTATTAGTACAAACAAAGTATCGCTATTGGTACAAACGACGGATTTATTAGTACACTACTCGACTGAAAACAAAATAAACTGACAACAAATAAACGTCCTCTTGTGCCCTCCGGATGAAGGTATTTACCCCCTGTCGGGGCAATTAACCCCTTGGTTAACCCAGCCCGGTAGCAATTGCGTTGTTTCCTTGACTCGGTCAGCATCTGTCATATGGGCTAAGCTTTGCGGGTCATTACCGATTTCTTTTTCATCGCAGAATTTTGTATTTCCTTTCTGGAAGTACGGTCCAAGGAACTCAATATGTATCATGTTACCGTTTGCCTTCCAATGCTCCCCAGCGGGTCCACTAACCATCATATATAGAGCTCATTAATAACGCGAAGTACTCAGCTGCTGCGGAGGCTGTTGTCTTGTCTTCACCTTGCGGTGAACCCATAACCCTACACCTAAACCATTATCACGTTTTGGTGCGGTCGTTTATCAAAGTATAAAAACAGGCGAGCGGAGAAAAAAGAAAGAAAAACACTACGATGGTAGTTTCGGATCTTGTTAGAAAAGCAGTGTTGCGGTTGCTTCCAGGGATTTTCTGTCACCTTAAACAAGTAAATAAACAACTTGCTTAAGACCTGCTTATTATCTTCGCACATAGGCAGGGGGGAAAACCCGCTAACTACAAAATGCAATTTTGCTTAACAAATTTACCGCAACTAAGCAAGCACCCCTTCGTGTAGATTATATTTCGCAAGGCCAGGCTCTATTATGTTGTCATAAATAATGTACTTTAAGGTCTGCGCCAGTTTTTGGCCGAAAGTAGACTTGACAGAGAAGATAGGCAAATCTATACAAGCACCTCCCATTTATTTAACACAAAAGTAGATCAGATATGCACTGCCTGCTTCGCACCCGAAAATGCTTTCATCCTTCCAGGTGGTCTTCCTAGCAACTAACGAGCATGAAAATCAGAGGCAGGGCAGGACACAGCCCGCCGATTACAGAAGGTGTGAAGACAGAGAGAAATTGAAAACCAGATAAAGCTTGCGCATCGACAGCCCTGAAATAAATTTCCTCCTCCTTTCGTCTTCTTGAACTCCCTACAAGGCTATGAACTTTTTATCTTTACAGACCCTTTCCCTCCTAGTTAACCGACACCCATAGAGGCTGCTGTTGGGGCTGATAAACGCACTTTTAAATGTTTCCCGATGAGTCAGGGTGAAATTAAATGCCGAAGTAAATTTCCACTTAACTTACAGGCCTACTAACCCACCCATTTTTCACCCATCACTCAGCCCATTTTAGACAATTTCCACATGGAAATACTTTCACAATAGGAAGAGTTTTCCCTTTACGACCTTTTTCTCGCAGCGTGGGGTGTAAAAAAGGCGCAGAAGCATGCCTTGTTATCACGGGGTTATTTACACAAGGCTTGGTGGGCTTTTTTAGCCCAAGTACGACACGAAGCCTTTTTGGATTTGGAACCTTCTACTTCCACCTTGGGCTACTCAGATAGGACCAACACGCCCCAGGAACGGATACATCTAAATGAAATCGGAGGTATCTAAATAAAGAGGGAAAGCTATCCGTTTCAATGAGAGACATTATTAAGAGTGTCGAGAAAAGGGAGAAGAATATCAAGGCGTGATGATCTAACGTTTTTATAGTAGACGAGAGGTCAGTTGGGTTCTGGTGTACTTCTATAGAATCGTTAATGGCGAGCGACTAACCACATTTCCCGGAAAGCGGACGTAAGCCAAAACTGTCACTCATTTGGCCTAACTTACTTCAGTTTCCCTACACACGTGAAAATTCCCCCGAAATAAGTTCCTTTCTGGGGAGCGATACATTTTTACTCCTCAAGTAGACAAGTTTGTTGAACTCACTAGAGAATAACTGCAGTTGAATAGCGCTTCTAAGCAAAGAGCGATGTTGCCGATAGTTACATAAAAGGAACCCTACGCAAAAGTGTCCTTGACGAGACATTAGACAAAACTTTTCTTTTCCAAAAATCTTGAGGAATAGAAGCAATTGTGTGGGATGAAAATTTCCCAACTGAATAACTTGGTTAAATTAATCTAAATAACTTAGATTTTCAAAGAGTAGCATTCCGAATCGAGAAAATGTACGCAAAGCATACAAACATGGGTTCGTAAAGCGTCACTGAACACTAATCGTGCACATTTTTCAAAGTGCGATTTCTACACACACCCATTCCTACTTTGGTAACCCACGAACTAGGTGACTTCCTTTACCGAATGCAAATTTTTCTACTAGTCAAGAAGAAAGGGACACATACGTGCTTCTAAAAAAGCTGATGCAGAATATGAATGAGTTAACAGGAAAAATGGCAGAAATTTAATTACACAACGCAAGCTGTTATTAATATTGTCAGTTTTGAGTAATGGCTTTTGGTATAACGACAGAATTCAATTTCCGTATTAACACGCCTTTATTTAAAAAGTAAGGGCGTCAGGTGCCAATGAGAGTTAGAAACTAACAGTGTGACACTTTCACAGAAGATTATTATAAAGTTTTTTTTACGGGCGTCTGGCAATACTGGAAGTGTTACCCTTGAAGTGCACGGCGCAAGCGTACCGAAGAGTTTACAAATGACTTTGACGCCGGAAAATTATTCATTTCCTGACTGCATTGGTCGACAATGACACGAGCTTAGATAGTGAGTGGTACAAATACGTGTCTCTCCCAAAATAAGAGAGACTGAAAGACTTGCTTTCACATTTCTCTAATAAATGAGATGCGTGGCTACCACAGGTAAATGTCGTCTACATCGCAACACTTGTAGAAAAATTCAAGCTTTACTATTCAAGATAGCGTGATACTAATGGATGAAGGTCATTCTTTGACACAGCAACAGACTGCGAAAAAATCCTGGTAGGAAACCGCTTTCTACACAGCGCATATGCAAATTTATGCCCAACACGCAATCTTTCTATAAACCTCGGACACGAGCGAATAAGGAAAAGGAGGTAACATCATTTTTTTTTCATTTACGTGTATAGTTGTAATGGATAAACAAGGGCAAAAACTTGACTCGTACAGTTTTGTGACCCCTAATTAAATCATGCTTAAGAGTTTGAATTCCACAGACATGTTGCCTTTCTTATGTTTTTAAATAAGCTTTTCACTGGAGGTGCTAGCCCTTTGGGTTTCACCTGCCAAACGTGACCCAACAAAACCGTCATTGCAAAAACACGTCTTGCTAGCCTTTTTGCATGAAAGAAGTTTGGTGTTCCATCAGTTGTCTTATCACTGTTGTTCTTACTGACTAAACGGTACAATCAGAGCAATTTGCTGAAGGTTAATGAGTCATCCATACTCGAAAGAGAAGCTCCACGCTTCCGTGACAACGGTCTTATGATCTACGACGTTTCTATGCAGAGCAGTTTAGTAAACTCATAGAAGAACATACAAACAGCGTTTACCAGTGTTGGCGGTCCCCAACATATCCCTACAGCGCAGCTCTTGGGGAAACTTGAAAGCTTTTGTTATGCATATAAGGGGCTCGGTAATGAAAAATCTTTTCAAAGTCCTTTCAAATCAAAATTATCTCATCACGTCGTAAAAAAAATCCTCGCTTGGATGACAAAGAGCTTTGTCACCCATCAACACATCAATCCTGCTATTGTTGAGAAAATAATACTTCCCAGAACCAACTTTTTTTTCTGCTCAGCACCAGCACCTACGACCTAGCGAAAATTACAAGATCCACACGAAGGCTTTGGTTAAAGTAAGCCTTATTAGCACGCCTCAACGCGTTTTAAGGATAGGAGCAAATTAAATTCTCCTGCTTGGCCCCACTCGCTACTTTCCGAAAGATGTCAATCTAACAAGCTGTCTACGACCGTCCTTATTGTTACTCATCCGAAATCCTATTGTAGGAAGTGCCTCTAAGCCAGCTCGAAGAAAATATACTTCCGCTCACATGCGAAGGTTTCTTAAACAAATTCCTGGCGAATTCTTGTCTTGGGACCCATATTGTTCCAAAACTGGGCGCTTTTCTCCTCTCACCATCTTTTATCTCCGGATCGGCGACTAGTCCCAAGTCCCTTAAGCTGGGGAGGAGCACACATGAAATGTCAGATTATCTTGTTTGTCGTCAGCGTCTCCGCTCTTGTTTTCTGACCAGCTTCACTCCCTAAGGTTATACCACCTACCAAAGCGTCTCGCCCAATTCTTCTCGCTGTCTTTCTTACCCTGAAGAGGGTGAGACTTAGCCAGCAGTGAAGCTCGCTGAATAAGACATGTCCTGTGTGCGACGAATCTGGCAATAGTAGAGGACCATTGTTGTGCGCCGCATTTTCCCGTTCGGAGCACGGAGAATGGTTTGGTCCCATTCTTTTCCCAATTACATCTTCCTCTTGCTTACTGCCACCCTCCCGACCCCCCCCCCCACCTCCAATCCTTCCCCATCACAACACAACTGATGGAAACCAAGGAGGGATGCTAATAAGGTTGTACTGGCGATTAAACTTTCCCGATATTTGATTTCCCCAACAATCTATCACTTGGTGCCAATCATGTCAATAGGATCTGATGTCGAGCGTCCATCTGTCAAACAAGGTCCCGCGCATCGACGTTTTCAACAATGGGAGAAGGCTGTTTAGCGGTTAGACTTTCTCTTACGTCAGAGTGTAACCAGGCCAGTACAGCTGTAAAAGCCTCGCCGACTTGATCAATTGACATGGCACTTGAGAAAGGAAGTGAACACGCAATATGGGATTCGAACGATTTTAGTTAGGTGTCAAGCTCGCATGCAAATGAGAGCTCACCATTTTCCCTTACTTTTCTTCGATTTGGCCCATTCGTCCAAGTCTCTCTCCCACGTACTTGCCTTGGAACTCCAACTACTGGATACGACACACGTCGAAGCCCTAATCCGGTCCTGACACGAAGCTCTTTTACTAAACACTATCATCGACGAATTGTCGCAAAGCGCAAAACAGAGAAAACTTCAACCGGTCCTCAAGGAAATTTATCTCTGTCACTCTTTATAAACGTTTCGCACTTTTAGAGAGACAGAGCGCAGCGACGAAAATAAGGAAGCAAATTTCGAAATCAGTATGCGGGATTATAAGAAAATAAGGGTTGCTGGCGTTTCAAATAACTGACATTCCACTGCTTTCTTGGTATAGCAAGATTACAAGGCACTCTTCTTTTTGTTTAAATAGCAAAAGTAATTGTCACAGTGATATTAAAAGTCCTCATGTCGCGTTACATTCTTATGGGCGGTGTGCCACCATTTATCTTCACGTTGAGAAATCGTCCTTTTCACAGGCACATTTTACATTTCTTCCAGTTTTATAGTAAGCAAGATGCAACCCGGAACCCCAGAACGATCGCTTGTAGAAAGTAAACTCATCGATAATCAAAGTGAGTTGAATGGCCGTCCGCTGTGAGAAAAAGCACGCCGAGCTTCGTTCCCGCAGAAATCCAAACCGACAAGGAAGTAAATAGCCGTCGAGCTCAACTCGAGCAGTGCTAAAAGATAAACGTTACAGAGCAAAGTATACATCATAACTCCGCAATGGTACACTGAACGCAATCGATATCACTTTCCTTCATCTCGAGCCCCATTTCTTAAGCTGCCATGCGGCACTTCCTTCTTTTTTACGTACCGTGCAGTTACAGTAGCTTCATCTTGGGACCACGCACCATTGATTCAATTTGCTGGCGATATCGACCTCGGGGTCCAATCCAGCATCGCTTCATATATGGCATTTCCAGATTCAGAATTAGAACCCCAAAACTCTGCCAGCAATGTCAAATCGAGCTAAGTCCAATAATGCTCGCATCCTTGGCTCTCTACAGCAGGTTCCCATGGTAGCATCACCTTCCTTATAATAAGCATTAAGCTTTGGGTGCAACAACCATTTCCCTGCTTGAACCATAAAAAAAATCTCTACCTTCAGTTTACTGCTGGAATTGTCGAGATGACCAAGAAGATTTCAGCTCTAACTTCTGCAACAAAACATCGGCTCGACTCAAAGTGATTCCGTGCCTTTCTTCCGACAACTAAATAACGTAAGAGAGTGGAAGCCACCTTCCACGGAATGGACCCTACGACAGATAACAGAAAAGCCGGATAATAAAGAAAGCTTCTGGGATAATAATTGTAAGCTGTAAGTAAGTTAGCAATTGGTACTGGATATTAAAAAGGTAAAAAAACACTTGTATGCTTAATTAACAAATAAGTAATTTTTACAAGTAATTGTCTGGCTCTTGTCACTTTTTAGGAAGCACATTCATAACATTTCATTAACTACTTGCTTTTTTCGGTCTTTATAGTGCACTGCTCAGAAAGGATGTTTCTTTTTCGATTACAAGAATTGAAATTTCGAAGAAGAGCACACTATTCTCACAATCCTTCATTGTGTGAAAAAAACAAGAACAAATTAAACACGAAAAAATTAAATGTTATCCAGAAGACACAATTAGTTTATTTAAATTTTTGTTGATTATTTACTTCCTTACTGACTTAAATTCGACAAATTATACGCTTAAAAAATCGCATTGTATATATTTCCTTGAATTTTCCCAGGAAAGTAGGCTACACCAGCAGATTTGCGGTAGCAAATTTGGCAAAAGCCAGGTCGGCTCAAGCGAGCTCGGATAAAATGGCTTCTCATGGCAGGTTTCACTTACAAGTCGGACTGGGGTGGTTTTATCTATTAATTTGAAGTTCTTATGGGAGGACATTTGAGAACACTCACGCTGATTTGTAGTGCCCGGGTTGTTTCTTAATGCAAGGTCAGCAGAACCAAGTTTACTATCGTTATTGACTAAGCTTATGTTCCAATTAGCTTCCTTTTCTCGCAGGTTAAAAGGGATGGCAAGCCCTCCCCTGTTTGACATCGTGATGTACTTAAACTCTTGAGTCAACATAACTCGGGCTTCTAACTCCATTAAAGGCACACGCCATAGCCGCTGTTTCAGCAAAAATCTGCGCTAACAGTCCCAGCCTCCCGCTGTTTGTCCTCGTACAACGCTATATTACTGCTGCGATGTGAACGTGCGGGAGAGCTCGCTTCACTCCAAAGAAGCTGAAAGGATGCTTCAGGAAGAAACAAGGCTTGGAGGGGGGTCCAAAGAGAGCTGTCTCTTTGTCACGGAGACAGAAACCTAACCAGCGGGTGTTGCTTTTTCTCGGTTTCGTCAACGGCGGAACGCTGAAAGTACACAGAAACGTTGGAGGTAAAGACCGCTGCCCAGAAAACTCTATAGCCTATACTCAAAGTCATACAGAAAAATAGATAAAAAGTCCCTTCTTTCGAGTTGCAGGTTTTCTCGGGGCCAAACAAAATCTCGCAGCAGTGAACAAAAGGTAAAAGCTACACACTAAAGGAAAGCTTTATCCTCAGGCCAACAATGAAACATGTCAAACGGAAATGAAATGCTGCCAACAAGACTTCAATTCCGTTTCGAGTTCTTTCACCACAAGCAGAACCTCGCCATTGAGCAAACTTGAAAATCTATCTCCCTACGCCGTTTCATTTCGTTGGCGTAATTATGACCATCCTTTATCCACTTGATAACTGCAATGCTATTACGAGTCCTAAGTTCATACACGAGATAAGGGTCTTTGAGTGCTTATCATTATCTACCTCAAGCATCGCTTGTAATAGTGTTTTACATGAAATACTCACTGGGCTACGCAGAAGACGGACTTAAGGCCCCGGTATACACAACTTCCGAAATTAAAAAAAAAGATAGGGACACGCTTTTATTCTTAGAAGGTAGGTCTGCTCAAGTGACGTCTAACAGAAGCAAAACGAAGTCAAACAGAAACTCTGGATAGCGGTAAAGCATAATAAAATCAAACAAAACCTTGAAATTTCATACACAATATCACAAAAACTACCAAACAGATTTCTTTTTTCTCTTTATCATAGAACTTTAAAAAATCAGAGCTAGTGCACTACATTGCCCGATTTCCATTTTTCTGTATAATAAGAAAGTAGCACACATTCAGTAAAAGTTTACAAATTTATCAAACTCCTTTTTTCACAAAAACTCGATGTTGTGTACTAGTCATCACTAATAGCAACTTTACTATCGAAACAATATCTTTGACATTTTGACCGTTTTCAAATTATGGTGTCTGAAATTTTCCCATGTTATTCGCCCATAAGGGGTTTGTGTATACCGGGGCCTTAAAATGTGTTGTACCTGTCTACTTGGCTGAGACACGCTGTGACAGGTATTCGGGACACGTAACGGGCGATGTAGTACATCCCACACGTTTCTGCACACGCTAATACATGCTAATACGTATTGCTGCTACGAGAACAGCAGGCCTATTCTTCAATATGCAGAAACCTATTTTCACGGCTGACAATTCGTTCAGCCCATAGTCGCTTCTGCCGATTTCTTCCAAAACGAGCCAACGACCAGTAGTCCCAAAGAAGCACGTAGAGGCTAGGCAAACTCCTTTTCATTAACTACTCGAGACATAAACGTATAAAAGGAAGACCATTCCGTCAGTGATGAGGCTATGGAAGAAATGAGATGCTGCATTTATCTTTCTCTCTTCCCTTTGAGAGCTCATCGCTTTGATGTACATGCAGCAAACTTTTACTTTTACGATGGATAAAATATAACGTCGCTGTCTATCAGGTTCGCCTTTTCAAAAAGTGACTTTTCCGTGACAGCAACTTTCTTCTTCGCTGCGTTTGCCTCCTTATTTGTATTCACGTGAACAAGCAAAAAATACGGCAGTCTTTTGCGGAAAATGCGCATAACCAAAGCACAACCTCCCGAATCAAAGCGTGTATTCATTACACTAATTAATATGCAGCCATGGCAGACTATAGGTGCCCTTTTCACAGTCCATACCCTCCGTTCAAATATCTGAATCGTTCACAGTGATGTGCACAGGTATATACGCTTACTTGGATCCGAACTCTTCTTTGTATTCTCGCTCATAACTCGACCAGATAAGTTTGTTCATGTAATTTCCATCCGAAAGGGATACCTTTATTTCAAACCTTCAATCAGAAACTCAAATAGTTTCGACACCCCGAGATCTTCTAAAATCCCATACTTGCAAACAACTAATTGTAAAACAACAGAGGAGAGAGAGAACTTCAAACATGTCAGAGCGGCAAAGTAAACGCAAACTTACATTGTGTTTCCTTTATTTACTAACCTTTTCCAACAGCAAAGACGATTGTTACGTGCAGCGATAGGTGCGCAGTATCAGAAATGCGCCTGACAACTTCAATATGAGATTGTATCCAGAAAGAAGGCACAATATTAATATTTTGTATCGTTACGGTAGTTACAATGCAGCATACTAATTAGGCTTCGTTGCAACAACACTTACATAACTATAATGTACACATACATACACAATACATGCATAAGTACATTATTCTTTAGTTACAATAAAGTATGAAAATTCCTTAGGGTTTTCTATAACAGTACAGTAGTAAAAACTTATAAAGCTTACTAAAGGTACAATGACCACAGTAATGCAAATTTTTAAACAAGTCGAAAAAACTAAAATACTTAGATATTAACTCTTCAGGCCTTGTTTTATACAACATTATGATGCTGGGATCGTCTAAAACGCAACTTAAAGCAAAAGCGCAATCACGACGACATTTTCCCGTTTTCTTTGAATCAAAGTTGTCATTTCCAAGCACAATAGCGGGAAATGCCCTTCCGTGTATTCATGTGCCACCATTCAGCAGGACAGGATTTTCGCCAATGACCCAAGTCTTGGGCCAGAGAAGGATACACAGATTTGACTTGCACCATAGGTGAATTGAAATTGCAACATATCATTTCTTTTCGAAGAGCTCCATCTTGTCACTCGGTCAGTCAGCACCGGCCTTGCTTACCTAGGCAGCCCGGACGGTGACTGGAACAATGTTTCTCCAGGAAACGGGTTGCACTGGGGCCAACGAAGCATCTCTCGGTGGAGCAAGAGAATCAATAACGAAGCAAAACTAAGCTCAGCAAAAAACCACCAACTTGCTCATCGCGGCTCTTCCGTTCACACTTTCAGGCTCGACCTCCCATGCCCGTGCTACAACCAATGACAATGAGGGCTAAAATCGCGTATATGAGACTGTCAGATTTGCTCTTTTTCCCCTCGCGCCACGTCCACGGAAAAAAGCTGAAATTACTGCATATGATACACTGCATGCTAGACCTACTGGCAGGACAAATATGGCTTGCCACGGAAGCCTACTCCCGCGTCCCCCCCCCCCCCCAAACAAAATGGGCCTTCCTCTATCGCCGGATGTCGATACTCCCATTCTTCAAGATAAACTTTACGGCGCTGTGAAAAATGTATCACCCTGGGGATCCCCGCTGAAATGACCCTGTTCGCCCATTCCAAGTCAACAAGCAAGTCAGCTTTGTCGGACGCCATTATCTCTGAATAACTTAATTGACCTACGACAACAAATGGCTAAACGTGAAAGTTCTTATTGCACTCGACCGGAAGAATCATCACGTACTTCCACAAGAGAGAGAGAGAGAAAAAAAAAAGAGATTTCACACTTGGGGAGTGAATCGGGAAGGAGATTCGTACACCCACGCTTAATTAGTAAGAAATCATTTCTAAGGAGCTGTAGCACCAGCCCGTAGTTCAGAATTCCGTTTTTCCCTAATTAGGCAATCCGGCAAGTTGCAGACAAGAAACAAGAGCAAAGCTCGTGCACAAGCTAATTCTAAAGTCACTGGAGCGTGGGTCTAACAACTAGGAGCGCTAATACGGAATTTAAGGAGCAAGAAGTTTAGAAAGGTTCACCTGATTCGACAATCACGACCATGCACACACACAGAAGCTTCCGAGCTTTGCCGTACCAGTATGTATAACTTGTCTGGGGCTTTTCAACTTGTTCAGAGCATACAATTTATTTCGCACTTCAAACAAAGCTTCACGCGTTACCCTTTAGGGCTCCTGTTTGAATACTCAACCCCAAGCTGTGTTAAAAGAATAAGTCAGAGCAGACGCAGTTGTATAATTGAAAGACTTTGAAGACTCAAGGTACAGCTTTTACAAACACGGAGTGAAACTTGGTACTGGCAGCGTTGTGCGGTATTTGAAAAACCTTCTTTACAAATGAAAATTTTTGCCTCGACTGATACGACATTTAGTTTCACAAATCTATTGCACCTATCACCTGCCTTGAAGGAAAGGGGGGGAAAACCTTACCTTTCTTGACGTGCAAATAAATGTAGCGTAGAATAGAAGGCGAAGTGGAGGCAGCTGGGCATTCTGTAGGCTAAATTGGAAAAGTGGGGTTACAAGCGGATTGCAACAGTTTTCCTGTGGTCGTGCCATTTCCAACAAAAGACGGTAAATCCGTTCTCTTTCTTAGTACATGGTTTAACCAGGAATGTCTTCGCCATACATGTCTGTTTAAACTGGAGGACGGCATTTTACCAGCCGAAACACAGCTCGTGGGCAACTGGAATGCATGTTCGGATGACCTTTCACTTTCTGCTATAGAAATTCGGCTTGATATAAAAAGGACACGGCAAGCAGTGCTATAACACTGGCGTTCAGACGGAAGCACGCAACGCGACTCATAAAACGCCAAAGCCATGATCCGATAGCAAAATGTACTATGCAATTAAATTTGGTATAGGCTTCATAAGTTATGTGTTTGGTGATGACACAGAAATATTAATTTCATGAATATGAATCGAGCCTAGGTTAGTATGCCATCAATAAATTTTGCAACGTTATCGTCCGCTTTTTGAAAGAGGCGCTCCGGTGCAGTGGACATGTGCAAAGCTTTTTAGTTGCGAAGTGAACAAGCAAACGTGATGGTAATGTATCAACTTGTTAGATCCGGGAAAAAAGCTGTGCTAGGACTTGGGTCATTGCATGGATCTCGAACTATATGGGGTTGGCTGAACACGATCACAAACAAGTAAGAATGGGAGTCAAAGCTAAATTTACAGGAAAATTTAATGCGTGTAAATACGACGTTGCATCCCTTAGATGTAGAATTTCAGAGAATCAGTAAAATAACAATACCATCTAGTGGTAACATTCAGGAACGATTTCCTATTTTCTAGTTCTTACAGTAGATGGCGTTTGCTTCTCTGGAACGCGGGAATTCAAGTGATAAAGTCAATGATTACAAAGGGTTAGCTGACTCCTTTTTTTGCCTTTTTTAAGAAAAGAAATAAACGTACAGAATGTGGCTCTGCTTGTTAGCGGCTTTGTTTGTTTTGTGAATTCTGAAAATCTTCTTCTATGTTGCACAAGGGCGATATACAGAAAAACTGTGGGCGTCTAAGAGCCCCAATGCCGCTGACAATATTGAAAAGATCGATATCTACATTGCTTACAAAAATATTGCCATCAATGAATTGGTATGTTTGGCTCCGCATGTCAACATTGTAACTTTCACGAGTAGTACTTCTCTCCACCCGAAGCCTTATCCTGCTTGTCCCGAAGTTGAAAAAAGTAAAATACGCGGGCTTTTAATGAGCATTCCACGTCTTTTGGCAATGTTGCAACGATAGTTTTTTTTTCGGGCGGCTGGTTATTAGAATTGTTTGGAAACAATTTAAATCAACTTTTTTTCCATTTTCTGGACTATTGCAAGACTTAAGTGAAAGTCACAGGAGAGTATTCTAGGCCAACATGTCCCCAAGTGTAATTGTATTGTTGACTTGCACTTTTCGAAAGAAATGTAGCAAAGTCGTGCTTGGAAGACGCATGTCGTATACGTAGAAACGGGTAGACATAAAAACGTAGGGAAAAAATTAAACGAGATTGAAGTTGTTCATACACGTAACACTTTGTGACGAAGAACCTGACTCGCTGATGCATAGACTAACTTTCGAAAGGATTTTATGGAGATGAGGCGTCCTACAAAACTGAATTCTAATTTACAAATTTCTCCTTACTCTCGCGTATCTATCCTGCAATTTGAACTTATTTTGTGGTGGTTAACAGAGTTGATGAGAGCCGTATTAAAGAAGTGGGTGCTGAGCGCGCTGCTGCAGAATGGCTCCTACGATGCGGAGCTGCCGTCAAATGGCAAGGCGTGACAGAAAAATTGACCGATTATAACAGTCTCCCTGCAGGTGACTATCGAAGAATGGTAATCGAAGAAATTGATGCGACGAATTCGTGTATCATGTCAGTGGGTTTCCCACACCTAAGTATTTATCGAATTACTTCGATCTGTTGGCAGCGAAGCAAACTTATACTAATTTTATAGAGGGTTTAAAACACGTCAGACGATTCATATTGCAAGGCTGCAATTACCTGGACGATGATGCTCTTCCCTTATTAACTCACTTGCGCGATTCTCTAGAATATTTGCAGCTCAACAGCTGTGGCAATGTTACAGATGAAGGAGTTTGTTCCATCGCCCATGCGGATCTTAAGTATAACGTGCGCAAATTCCGCGCTTGAAGGTCTAACGATTCTCTTTCTTAGGGTGTTGAAACATTTCTTACTCTATGATCTTCCCGAAGTGAAAAATCGCGAAAAATGTTTGGAAACTCTCAAGATGGGCCTACCTAACTGTAAAGTAGAGTTCCCCTACGCCCAGGCTTCTCAGATAAAACGTGATTTTGAATAAGTGTAAAGGAAGATGTGTATTCAACTATTTGTTGTAAGCTGTATTCATATCCGGTTGAGTACATCACTAGTTACGTTTGAGTTGCCGTTCATAAATGCCGCACGGTATTCGTCATAAAAATTGACCCGGTAGTTGCGCGAGCGGTGTCCCGCCTTTCCGTCTGGACGTTTTTTACCTGTAACAAGACTTCCTCACAGTGGCTTGGGCCGTTAGCAATAGGACGGTTTGTTTGGATCGTTTTTCTTTTTAAGAGTACTATACAGTAGTGGTAAAATGTGAATTTTTTCTGGTTTTTTATCATTACTATACCTCATGGAAATTATATATGGAAAAGAGCAATTAAAAGCTTGGAAAGGTAATTTGGTATTGATAAGTTTGAATATGTGAGTAGTTCGAATATATAAGAAAATATTCACAGCAGAGTGTATCTTCGAGAGGGAAAACATACATCGCAGTCTACAGTTATTCATTGCGTGGATTTTCACGGGAACGAAGAGAAAAGGAGACAAGAATTGCAATGTTACCGTGGGTCCCGGACGAAACAGCCCACCCATTTAGGTTAGGTTAGGTCAGTTAGGGTAAATTAATTTCAATTAAGTTGGGTTCACTCCAAATAGATAGGTGGGCTGTTTTGACTTCTGGGCTGTTTCGACCTCTACCCGTTACCGTCAGATGACGGGAGGAGCGTTCGTCACAAAACTTGATTATTTACAAACAGCCTGTCTAGGAAATTGAAAAGGTCATTGTTGTAACGGTTAGAAATAAGTGCACAGTTGTCGTTCTCTTTATTCGTTGTCCACAAACCCAACATTCTTTAGCTTCAGAATGTCACAGCAAGGTGACGAAGGTCGAAATAGTGGAAACTTCGTTTGTCAAAGATGCCAAGCACCACTTTCACTGGATTCTTCCTTCGCCAAATTGGATGAATTGACAATAGCAGAGCTTTCACGTAATGTATATAAACATAACGAATAAACAATACAACATGTACGTATTTGAAAAGGAAGGCTTTTTATTACTTTTTTAGTTCCCGCTGTAAAACCACCAGATTTAAACTACGAACTCCACACCAATACGCTTACCAAGCTTGTAGCTCCTACGCCAGGAAGTGGAGATGAGCCTCTAAGTGGACAAAATCACGGCTTCACGGTTATCGATAATCCTATGCCACCCACCAATGGAAGCCTTAGCAATCACTTGAGAGTAAGGGATAATGTGATAATCACTTTGCGGTATGCGAAGTCTGTAATTCTGGGTTTGGTAGATGCTTGCAGGCTTATTTGATTTGGTGTCCAACACGTCAGATATTGACCATCCTCTGTGTGAAGAGTGCGTCGAAAACCTAATCGCGCTTATGGATCAACAGTTGCAGTTTAATGAAGACGAGTGCGAAGACTACCGACGTTACCTGAAAGCTGCTGTAGAGTAAGGCATACCGTACTCATCCAATGACAGTGTTGCTACTTTTTTTCTAGAAAAGCAGCCGATATCAAAGATTCAGACGTGGAAAACTTGGAGAAAGAGTTAAAGGATGTAAGTGACACGAACAATGAAGGGATAACAAAGTAACAGTTTACTTTTAGCTCGAGTTGGAAGAACAGAAATTGCGAAAAGATTTAGAATCCCTTCAGACAGAGAGAGAAACGTTGGAAATGACAATCCGGGCAGAAGAGCTGGAAAACGAGCGCTTAGTGAAAGAAGAAGAGCGCTTTATTAAGCAGTACAGTTTGTACCGAAGACAGCTTATTCAGACGGAGGATGATTGTCAAAGGTGAGCAGAAATATATGGAAAAAAGTATTTCCTGATACGAGGTTTTCTTTCTGTTTTATCTTTTGATTTTTTTACTTTGTGTCTATTTTTTGCAGTGTCGAGCTTCAACTTGCGCATTCGCAGAGTCAGCTGGAACGCTTGAAACAAACAAATGCTTTCAATGCCACGTTTCACATCTGGCACGCTGGTCATTTTGGAACCATAAATGGCCTCAGACTTGGCAGATTACCTTTTATACCCGTTGACTGGGCAGAAATCAATGCAGCGTGGGGACAAACAGCATTGTTACTCCAGGCTCTTACCAATCGTATGGGTATTATTCTCCAGCGGTATCGGATTATCCCGTTTGGCAGTCAGTCTACGATTGAAGTAAGACTGATACTTTTTGAATGAATAAGGGAAAATAACTGCCTATAATCCAAATGAAGGACACTGTGGAGCAAAAGACGTATACACTATACGGTTCAAGTGGTTTCCGTTTTTTGTGGGACTCGAAATTCGATGCAGGCATGGTTGCATTTCTGGACTGTTTACAACAGTTTCAGGTTGAAGTAGAGAAATACAACTTCCAGCTTCCCTACAGGATGGAAAAGGGCAAGCTGGAGGACAGAACCACACGGCAATGGTACGCAGTCAAGTAAGTAAACCTATTTTATCTATTTTATCCTATATTGTATAATCTTTGTATATAGGATTCAGTTTAATTCCGAGGAACACTGGACCAAAGCTATGAAATTTATGCTAACTAATTTAAAATGGGGACTAGCTTGGGTGTCGTCGCAAGCTACCAAAAGCGACGACACTGCAGGATTGTCAAAAGAAGTCTAGTTCCGTTGCCCGTGTCAAAGAAACTATAACCTAAATTCCGTTTGTATTATAAAGCTCTTGTTTGTGTGATTATTCGGATACTAAATACTTCGTGAATTCGTTGAATAACAGAAGGCAGTAACAG
This sequence comes from Triops cancriformis, assembly GCA_020615345.1. NCBI lineage: Eukaryota > Metazoa > Arthropoda > Branchiopoda > Notostraca > Triopsidae > Triops > Triops cancriformis. The sequence goes on along the minus strand of JAHZNP010000068.1, from coordinate 87,715 downwards.
TACAGAGAAATTTAGTTGCCATATAACGGTGCTTTGTGCTGCAAGAACCAATTTATAGCAAACAAAAAACCGCCAGGACTCGGTACGTCTTCCGCTGAAACGTAAGCTTTGGCTTCTTCAATGGACATCTCTACTACATCAATTAGTTCGCCTTCGGAAGGATTTCCACCGCCTGCAGAGACTCTATTAGCTTTTATTAATTACAAGTTGACATTATGTTTTTACCCGGTCCAACGCGCATTTCGTCGGTGACTTCAGCGTAAAACACAGACTGAGGGTCTCCTGAGATGCCGACTCCAGAACTGTTAAAAAAAAGACTCAAAATATTCCCCTTTAATGACCAACCGAGGTTGTTACCGGAAAGTAACGATCTTCTGTAACGCTGTGACTTGTACATCGTACCCACACTCTTCAAGAACCTCCTCTTTGGCAATTTCCTCTAAGCTTTTAGCCTTGTCAACTATACCGGCACACAATTCCAACGATAACCCTTTAGAAGGAGAGAACTGTGTGCTGTCAATGGTCCCTGGAATATTCGGACGGTCTTCGGGCGGAACGGAATGATAGTACAATGCTAAGGGCACAATCGTTGAAACGACAATATTTACAAAAAAGGTGTATACCAGGACGAAACTGTCGCACGAAAACCAACACGCGACGACTGACGTTGAAAATGACGATGCTAACGCTCTCATGCACGCGAACAAGATCCCATATTTTTTCTTTGCCTTCCTATGGCATTAAAGGCTTAACTTTACGTTGTAGGGTATTGCTCGTAAGGGTTTACCTGTTTGTATAGCATTCTGAACGGTGCTACAAACGGAGATTGCGTAAGCTCCACAAGTCGAACGTCGGTGACGTTATCCATTGTTACCTGCTACTTCCCCGTCTATATACTGAAACAAAAATAAGCATTTAGTTTGAAGCCTGAATATCCAAAACGTACTAGTTACCTTTCAAGCGTATGGTATACAGTAAGTAAAGCCTTAAAGGCGGTGACTATAAGGCGCGCGGATGATAAGCCACGCCTTATTAAATTGCTTATTTTGGTTGAGTGTGCACTCTATTTTCCGTGGGTACATTCTTGGTTAAATTTATAAAATGGATACGGACTTGGCCAAGGCAACAATTCCCGATGAATCAGAAGATGAAGAGATGAAGCGCGCGATTGCGTTAAGTTTGCAAGAAGAGGAGAAAAAAAATAATTTAATAAGTAAAGAGGATTTGGAGTTGGCCAGGTAACTGTATTTTTACAAGAATTGCCAGAGTACTAATAGTTTTTGGGATTATTTTTTTAGAGCTGTGGAATCCAGCATGGCAGACTTCGGACCCCAGTCGAAAAAAATTTGTATAAGACATGAAAGCGCGACGGAGGTTATCACTGTACCTGAAGATGTGGAAGAAGTTAACCCACATGTGAAACGAAGAAAATGGAATTATCCGGTTGGTCTTGAAAATGTTGGAAATTCCTGCTGGTTTAGCTGCATGGCCCAGTCTTTGTTTCATATTCGTCCTTTGCGCGATTTGATATTGCAGTTCCAACCTTCCCCTGAGCTGCTTAGTCAAGCTACAGCGAAAGTAAACCTCATAGTTTCGGTTTAATAAATTCACGAAGCTTTTCTTGTCATTGTTCAGGAACAGCAAATTCTCCGGTTTGTTATCGAGTTAAGAATATTGTTTGCTTTCATGTGGAAGAGTAAAAAAGCATTTGTGGATCCGAGACCAGTAGTGGCTATACTAGAGGTTGCTATAGGTCAGAGTTCTGCTCAGCAAGACGTCTCTGAACTAACCCACCTGGTAAACTACAGGTTTTTGTCTGTTGTGAAATAATGTGTTTTTATTTCAGTTTTTGCAATGGCTTGAAGAAGCTTTCAAGCTCCAAGCCAAAGAAGACACATCCGTAAGTAACATCGTTTCTTCAAACCCAATAACAGATTTGTTTTACGGAAATCTGGTGCATAAAGCTGTTAACTATGGTAACAATCATAGGTTTTCTTGCAATTCTAGTTAATCGTCAGGAAATGCTTTAGATGGCGGCAATGATAGCAATGAGGTATTCAGCAAATTCCAAGTACATTTCACCGGCCACCAAGACCTCCACGCAGCGCTGGCCGCATCCATGGTTCAGGAAGTTGAGGTGGAGCAAGCAACCGTCCCCAAACCTTATAGACAACAATATTTCACCCGCCTACCACCGGTTCTCACCTTTGACTTGTGTCGTTTCCGATTCAATACTCAGATTAACAAAACAGAAAAAATCAACGACAGACTAGCCTTTCCTACCCGACTCTTCATGGCACGCTATATGCACGAGTGTGCAAAGGAGACTCGTACCACACTCTCTAAAATGACCGAGTTGCAACAGAAACTTGCATCCCAGCGACTTCAGCTCAGAAAGTAAGGCTTACATGGCATAGATTCTCAAATTGTCATCTTTTCATTTACCAGGTGGAAAGAATTTGGCCGAGGACGTCTCAAAGCTCCATTACCGTACATTTTGCAGTGTGCGGCTCACTATGCGCAGAGCAAATTACGTACCAGTTCCGAGTTGCATAACGCACCCAACGGCACTGACGGTATGGAGACATCTTTGGATTTTGAAATGTAGGTGACACAATTTTTTTTTTGTGGGGAGTGTATTCACGTTTATTGCTTAGGGAATTGCCCAGAGATGTTAGTGTCGATTCTGCTAGAATTACAGCTGTAAGTAGTATTCTATCCATAGCAGAAGAATTTCAGTCTGATTTATGGTGTCGTGTACGATTTTGTCAGGAATCTTTAGTACAATGGTCACAAATGGAGCAGAAGGCTTTAAAAAATGCACAGCAAGAAATCGCCCAATTGGAACGCGCAATTGAACACCTATTTGAGACACCACTCTTCAATCAGGTACAGTAATAATTAGTAGTTATAGAATTGCGAAACTTGCACTCGCGAAATATATGAAGATTTAAATTAATAACTGTGAACGCGTAGATTGAATACCGACTTCATGCAGTACTTGTTCATGACGGATCAGCCACTTCCGGTCACTACTGGTCGTACGTGAGGGATTACCATAACGCCGAAAGCTGGTTTAAAATAGACGATACCAAAATTGAACGAACAACTGAAGAAGCTATGAGAAATGTCGCCTTTGGTGGCAAAAACAGAAATTCCAGCGCTTATTGTCTGATTTACCTGGCAGAGCCTGATAATCGATTCAAACTCGGTAATAGTCATACGCTAGTTCTTAGAAAAAGAAATTCATATTGAAATCCTTGGTGACAGACTGGCCTGCTATGACGTCCGATTTACCAGAAGACCTAAAAGCCAAAGTGTTATCTGACAACTTGTCTTTTACCCAGGAAATTAAGATTTGGAATCAGCAAGATAAAGTAACAATAGAAGGTATAAAGGAGTCATAAAACCGGAAAGTATTTGATAGATGAAATCGGTGGACGACCTAAAGAAGAGCTTGAAGGATGAGACCAAGTTATCATTCCAACATGCCGCCCGTGCCATGAATGACACCGTCGTCGCATTAAACAATGCCCAGGAGGAAATTGAGAAAGACGGACAGGACTTGGAGTCTGTGGCGTTCAAAGTATGCAGTTCTTCATTGTATGACATTTAAAGTCTTTTATTTTTCGGGTTTCAAGGTTTTGGCACAGCAAACTGTTCGGATGTACGAGAAAAGCAAGCACGAGTTTTACAGTCATGCCTTACAGAATATGGCAGTTTACCTCCTGGGGAACGGCGTAGAAGTAGAGCCATATGTTCACTGGCTCCTTTTGCAGCAGTTTACTCACGCTGGACTGCTCACTAATCCTGTAGCAACGACGTTATGGTCCACATTTTTGCGCATGTTGGACCACCATCAAAGGTGTCGTGAAAGCAAACCAGGAATGGTGTCCGAAACCAAACTGTTTGAAGAATTTCATGAAACGTACTCAGTGTACTGCCTAGCTGCGGTTCAGCTAGTTGAGGGCTTCAATTTCTTCAAGAATGGACTGTAAATTTCTCGCCAAATAGGCACCGTTTGTTACACTCCTGTTCTCTCTTTCAGGTCATCAGAAGGTTTAAAGTACTTTGTGGCCGGTATGGCTAAAAATTATAGCATTAGGAAGTCGCGACCGAATTGGCCCAAAGCAAGTTTTCCTACACAACTGTTGGAAAGTCATCGACTTCGTATGATTAAAGTACAAATAATGAATACCATTAAGAACTGTCTTCAAATTAACCTATTGTATTAGGTTGTTAACCAAGATGCGTGGGGCCTGTATAATCAAGCAATCATAGGTCAGAAAATTAATTACGGGTTGCTAGATGAAATACTGGATATTTTGGATCAAAGCTTGTTACCTGCTTTGTCATTGTCGCAATCTCCTGAAGCCGCATTTACGGCTGAAGGTGCGCCACTTAGTACGAGTATTGCCACCAAGTGGTATGACGCCCTTACCATCCTATCAGGTAAGTTTTCTTTTAGGACTTGCGGAGTCAGAAGACCTTATTTGCCTATATGAAAGAAAAAGTGCCTGTTGTGGAAAATCTGGAACGCGTCATTAAGATTCTTGAGACATTCGTTGACGTTAACTTGGAAGATGATCCAACAGTGACGAATTCTGACGTACTGCCGAAAGTCAGAACACTTATAACACCGTCCAGTTTTGATCACAAACCGTTAAAAAACATGTATTCCGAGTTAGAGAATGCGTACAAGAGTGGATGATTGAATTTTGAGTTGTTAATGTTACTTATATATGCGGAATTTTCATACGGAAAACAACAATACATTTCGAGAACAAATGGTTGATCATAGCCACTATTTGGTCCAGCTGACTTTGGGAATATCAAAGTGTTCGGTGAGACTGTCTAAATGCCTATTGAATTCTTCTACACGCTGCTTGTGGGTTTTCGCCGCCTTTTCCATGATTTTCGTCTTTTGCTACAAAATAACATTTAAATTTAGACTCTAAGCTTATTGAATCTTTTAATTGTAGGGCATACAGTTTTATCTCTCATTTGCTCAAACTTCAGCTGCGCTTTGGTCTTTTCAAACTTGGGTTTAGGAGCCTGGGGAACTTTTTCTTTGGACTGTTCAGAATCAGTTCCTTTGGAAGTAACGGCCGCTTTGTCTTTATTCTTTGACTTTTTGTGCTTCCTAGAAGAAAAAATAGTTTCAGAGTTATCTTACGAAAGCAAATCAGAATGGAATATAAAGGAATATTAATAGGTGGGAAAAAATTACTTTTTAATGGTGTGGTCGGAGACACCCTTTAATTTTAGCGAGCCCTTCACTGCAGCTTCGTACTCCATACTCTTCCTATTCGTTACGTCAAATAAAAGCAAGTGAAAACACGTTAGTAGATAAAAAAAACTGCCTCTACTTATTCGGTCCGAGTTACGAAACAAATGCACAACAAATGAATGATTGAAGAAAGTGTCTGCACGATGGCGGCACCATCGTTGACGAGTCCAAAATTTTCGATTTCACTGGAACTTCTTCCTCCTTCGTCTTTTGCGCGGTCTGCTCTCGTTTCGAATGCTTCTTTCGTCCTATGTTCCTAAATTGCCTGCATTCACATCTTGCCATATGATCTTTGAAAGACGTTCTGTGGTTTAGAAAAGGCATTCTAGCATTTGACTTTCTTACACATGCATCATGGTTCTTTTTCCATTAATTTGACGAAAAAATCATGGATCGCACTGTACGTCCATCCGCATTTGGTTATACACTACCGCTTCTTATCGCAGTATGTTACGAAGGATATAAAACTTTTTTGCCTGCAAACGAAGCATTTTTTTACAGTAAAATCTCACCATTAGGAGGGAAACAGAAAAACTTTTCGATGTATCCGAAATTTATTGTATCGGAACTTTAACACGACAGGGGTGATCTCCAACTCCTCTACTACAGGTAACTGTTCATTATAAAAGGATTTATTGAAACGAAATTCTACTGTATAGTTTGCAGTCGAGACAAAGCTTTCTGTTTACGAGATCCGAAACTGTGTCCAGGAAAATATTTTCTTCCTTTGCAGACTTTAGTTCGTTCGGAAACAGAGAGCCGTTTGAATTATGTCTTTCCTCTTCAAGGGCTTTATGTTAATGCGGACTCCCGGTTGGAAACATCTTAACTCCTGACGTATCGAAAAATTACATAAAATGATGCAATAGTGTTTTGGACATTGCGTGCAGTAAAGCAATTGCACAACTCGTTCTTTCACGTAGCGAAGTTCCTCAACTCGTTATCGGTTTCTAGTTTGCGCGTAATGCCCAGGTGATAAAAAACGTGTTGTAGAATTACTGGCTGCGAGCTAGTCCCCAGTGACTTAGAAAAAGACAGAATAGTTGTTAGTCAGCTAACAAGCTCACTACATTTCTCATTGAATTATAATAGTTATGTTATTTCTACTTTATTTTTACGTGTTCACATTTTGTTAGTGATTTCCATACTACCGGATTTTGTTTTAAGATCTCCCACCAAGAAAATGCTATAATAGTAACTGGTTCGCTTGCGTATGTTTGATAAGGGTTCCGGAGTTCGCTGGTTGTTGTTTAGGAACAGCTTGTCAATTGACCCTTTGCTCCGTTGTTTTCGTGCTTTTCTTCCGTCAAAACTTTACAAATTTTGCTTTTTGCTACGGTAGATAAAGGCCAGAGATGATTAGCAACATAGTAAATATGACTCCTTAAAAAGTTCTTGATTTCATCAAGAAATGTTTTATTGCCAGTTTACGTGGTTGTGTTTTCCGTTCCACAGCCCTGTTTATAAAACCTGTGGAAAAGACTCCAAATTGACCCTTTAAGGATGAAATTGACTGTTAGTTATAGGTAGTTTATTGCACAGATCGTTGGATATATGACCTGTGACTTATTGAAGCTATCACTGTTGTTACGCGAAGTATATTTGTTAAAAAAATGTTTACTACTGGAAGCACAAGTGTGGTGGATTCCAAGGCCTATGACTTCGAAGATGAAGAAAACGCAGCGAAATGGAAAGGAGTATTTGTGGGATCGTTAGCAAAAGTAAACGTCTCCCACTTTCTTCCCTTTATGTCCCTTTCCTCATCTGTTAAGTAATTGATTATAAATCTCTGTCAATAGGTCTTCAACCAAGTTCACCCTTATATGAAAGCATCCGACGAAGCGTTGGAATACGTAGAAGGCCTCATTCTCCAACTGCTTGGAATGCTGTGTGCCCGACCAACGCCGCACTCTGTCCAAGATGTAGAGGAAAGAGTGAGAAAAACATTTCCTAACCCTATCGATAGGTGGGCGTTGAGCGAAGCACAGGCAGCCATAGAAAAGGGCAAGAAGAAGTCGCCAATTGTGTTACCCGTAGAAAAAGTCCATGTCTTACTGCAAAAAGTAAGTCGCGCACAAGGTACAGTGAACTAAAACTCTCACATATACGATTTAGGAACTACTTCAATATAAAGTTGACTACCATGTGTCATTGTACATCGTCGCGGTCTTAGAATACATCTCTGCAGACATCCTGAAAGTAAATTACCAATTATCACCAAAATATGGCATCTTACAATATTGCATGCTCCTCACTTATAGCTAGCCGGAAATTACGTACGAAATATTCGGCATGTGAAGCTGAACTATCAAGATATCAAAGTAGCCATGTGTGCTGATAAGGTATTCAGGCGATTCCACATTCCTTCTCACTAATGGATATTTTTCTGTGCACCAGGCTCTCATGGATATGTTTCATCAAGATGACGACGTTTCAACACTCTTACCTGTGGAAGAAGATTCCGTCACTAGGACGTCTTTAACTTACGACCAAGTGGTCCGCGAGTTAATACAAGAAGAGAAGCAGTATCTCCGGGACTTGCATATGATCATGAAAGTCTTTCAAGAGAAGTTTGCGAAACACTTACAACCGTATACAAAAGTAAAAATTTGCTTGGTCTGATTTGTCGCTAAGAAAGGGTGTTCGTTTTAGGAGTTGGACACGGTGTTTAGTAACATTGGAGACATTTACGAGTTGACCGTTACCTTACTTGGTTCTTTAGAAGACACATTAGAAGTGACAGAAGAACAGCAATCGTTGGCCGTAGGTTGTTGTTTTGAAGAGTTAGCTGAGGTAAGCTTTGTTGCTCTTGATAATTAGCACTAATAATTTCATGGGATAGGCTGCGGAATTCGACGTGTACGACCGGTATGCCAAGGACGTTATGTCTCCTCAATGGAGAGAAGCTTTTGCTGCACTTCTAGCCCGACCCGAAGTCTCGCATGCGTTACAGTTTGCTGGTCATGGTTTCCGTGAGGCAGTTCGGTACTACCTGCCCAAACTTCTAGTCGGACCCGTGTATCGCTGCCTCCAGTACTTTGACTACATTAGAGTGAGCTACTTTCATTCGGTTATTTACTCAGTTAATGTTTTAAATAAAATACTATCTGGTGCATATCGTGAAATAAAACTCTTCCGATTTTTTATAGGTATTGTATCGCTTGTCTCGGTCAGAGGAAGATAAGGAGAGTCTGGAGCAAGTAGAGGGCTTATTACGACCTTTGCAGGTGGAATTAGATCGCATATTACAGAATACGGGAAATACTGCCAAAAGGAAACCCAGGTAAATATCCAATATAGTGACTACCTTGTGACTTGTAATCAAACACCTTTGTGGAATTCAGTGAGGCTGGTTTGCGTTTCCACGGAAGAGCGAACCGTCAAGCTGCGATACAAAAGATGAACGAACTACAACGATCTATTGACGGATGGGATGGTAAAGACATCGGACAGTCATGCACGGAGTTCATTTGTGGTAAGATTGCTACATAGAAGCTTGAATCATACACAACTATTGAGTACTCTTACGTTTCACAGAGGGGATGATCGGCAAATTGAGTGCTGGTAAGCGTTTGACGGAGCGGTACGCCTTTCTGTTTGACGGCTTGTTAGTGTTGTGCAAGCCTAACAGCCGTCGATCTTCCGTCACAGGCCCTAGCGGCGAATATCGGCTTAAAGAAAAGTTTTTCATTAGAAAAGTAGAGATCGTTGATCGGGAAGACACGGAAGGTCTGTTTTTGCAATATTTTGTTTTTTATTTATTTGTTCTCTCGACAAGTCTGGTGTTAAATTTCTTCTCAATAGAGTTGAAAAATGCGTTTGAAATTGCCCCAAGAATGCAACCTCACTGTGTGCTGTTTACGAGAACGCCAGAAGAAAAGAGCAATTGGATGGCGGCGCTAGTAATGCTGAACACAAAGAGGTGACATGAAAGTTCTGATTCTGTGCGTGTTGGTCTAAATGTGTATTTTTACAGTATGCTTGAACGCACATTGGATTCGATATTATTGGACGAAGAGAAAAAACATCCCCTACGACTGCCAACGCCTTCCGAGTACCGGTTTGCTGAGGATGACTCGGAAACTAACATTGTGTTAGAAACCAAGGAAAACGCAACCGTACCGCTCATTAAAGTAAAGTTTTATAAGTAATTTGGAATCCGGAGTGTAATTTTGACGCCATATTTTTGTCGTAGGGTGCTACATTGCTCAAATTGGTGGAAAGATTGACTTACCATATGTACGCGGATCCTATGTTTGTGCGCACATTCCTTACCACCTATAGAAGTTTTTGTTCTCCTCAGGTGCGCTGAAGATTTTCTAAGTGTTGTCAAGTAAACTAAATCTCTGTTTCCGTGAAGGAATTGCTGGAGCTTTTAATTGAACGATTTGACGTGCCTGATCCGCCTCTGCCGGAAGATTCGGATTCCTCCTTTTATCGTGAAGCTTTGAAGCGATTTCGTAAAGAGTATGTCCAACCAGTCCAATTTCGCGTGTTAAATGTTTTGCGACATTGGGTGGATCATCATTCGTATGACTTTGAACGCGACCCGGTGTTGCTCCATCGCTTGCAAGGCTTTTTGGACACAGTCAAGGGAAAGTCGATGCGGAAATGGGTCGAATCTATTCACAAAATTGTTGCAAGGCGGGTAAGAATTGTATGGTGTCCTTACCTTGATGCCTGCACTCAATTGCTTCTTTTTGTCTTTGCAGTTGGATAGCACGGAAGAGCAAAGAGAAATCACGTTTGGCTTTGATCGATCTCCCCCGGCCGTTATTGAATGGCACATTAATTTCCCCGAAGAAGAATGGGATCTTATGACAGTATATTTCGACGATAAAAGAGATTTTGAAAGTATTAACACGGGTTTTCGATACAGTTTCATCCCATCGAACTGGCTCGACAGTTAACCTTAGTGGAATTTGATTTGTATCGAGCTGTGAAACCGTCCGAGTTGGTTGGCAGTGCTTGGACCAAAAAAGACAAGGAGAAACGCTCGCCCAACTTACTTCGAATGATTCATCATACGACCAACGTACGAATCTCACATCACAGACCCTTATTCTGTTGATACTCATTTCGCCTATGTCTTCCGCCTGATAGGTTACACGGTGGCTGGAAAAAATGATTATAGAAGCGAGTAATTTTGAAGAGAGGGTGGCCGTGGTCAGTCGCATTATAGAAATCCTAATTGTGCTCTATGAATTAAACAACTTTAATGGGGTCCTGGAGTTCACATCTGCTTTGGGATCCGCGGCTGTTCACCGATTGACCTTCACGTTTCAGGTACAGATCTCTGGTTTTTAATACAACTCTTTTAACCACGATGTTCATCTTCCCAGGCCATTTCGCCCAAATTGGAGCGAGCTTTGGAAGAATTGCAAGAATTAGGCACGGATCATTACCGGAAATACCAAGAAAAGCTGCGTTCTATCAATCCTCCTTGTGTGCCGTTTTTTGGTAGGCTCTTTTTCTGAAAAGTTGTTTGTTACTATTTTTGGCGATTTTTTTTTCTTACAGGTATGTATTTGACCAACATCCTACACATTGAAGAAGGAAACCCAGATTTTTTGCCGCGGACTGCTGATGGTATCATTAACTTCTCTAAGCGACGAAAAGTGGCAGAGATAACTGGAGAGATACAGCAGTATCAGAATGATCCTTATTGCTTACGAAGTCTGCCAGCGATACGAGTATATATTAGATTTCTTAATAGTTCGTGGCTTTACTTAAACGAAAACGTTGGATTTTACTACTTGCAGCGCTTCCTGGAAAACCTAAATCCATTCGAGGATAAAGATGACACTGAAATTGCGAATTACCTGTACAATGCCAGTTTGGAGCTGGAACCCAGGAACTGCAAGCAACCCCCAAAATTTGTAAGTAGTTTCTTTGATTCTTCACCCTTCTTATTGTTGGAGGATATTTGAGTAAACTCTGCTGTGGATTTTAGCCCAGAAAATGGCCCGATTCGAAACTCAAGTCGCCAGGCATCAAACCTCGTACGCTTGCACGTCACATCCCCCATCCTTTGTCTATGAGCTCGGTTTTTTCATCGACACAACGTATCCCAGAGGAATCTTTAAGCTCATTTGCTTCCTTGACTGCCATTCGTGAAGGAGATAAGAGTGGAGGTACCGAAGAAAGGGAAGACACCACGCGTGGAAATACGCCTAGTACTCCGTCGACGCCTTTGACTCCACCGCCTCACTTGTCCAATAGTGACAATGCCGTGTTTGCGCCAGTCCTTATTGGTGGATCAGGTGAAGGTTTTCCGTACGACAAGCTCTGTCTCGCGTGACTAACAAGTGCATGTTTAGTAGGTATTGTGAACAGTATATCACCAGGTATTGCATCACCCCATCCGCCGAGCATCCTGTCTAATGCAAGTCCGCATAGCCCACATGCTTTAGGGCCACCCACCGCAGCAATGCGTCCGCCGCCGTTGCCGCCGCGGAGGAAACGCGAGTTATCATCAGGAGATTTGTCGCCAAAGGTAGAGGAATTTAATTTGAGGTTCCTATCATGTACTTTCTCTGGTTCTGTGCAAAAATTATCATTACGTTTGGTTGACTTGTGCGTTTCAGTTGAAGCAGTTGCCAGATTCCCTGCCGCCAGCACTTCCGCCACGTGATTCACACCCACCACCCATTCCACCTCGCTCGGTAGGTTCCAGTACACTCTCCAGGGCCAATTCGGTTATGTCCATATCGCAGCAACAGCCCCGCGTGATAGCGTACGCGCCTAGGCGAGGGCATAGTAGCACGCACAGCTTGGAACATACCCACCACGCACATTCCCCGTTGGATGATTTGTTAACACGAGCGCCCTTACCACCCCACCCGACCCTTCCCCACGAGCCCTTGACCCGTCGTCACTCATCCATGGAAGTTAGTCCCTCCCCTTCCATTTCTCCTATCTCCCCCTCACCGTTCCACTCCAGCATCTTCCAGTCAGGCACAGGAGGAACGTCCTCGTCGGGGTCAGGGGGGGCGTTTTTTGGTTCCGCACACCCTAGCGGGTTTCCGTACTCGCCTAGCATTCCGCCACCACCGAGGAGAATTTCAGCACCCAATGGTCCCATTATCACGCATTCAATGCTCAACGCAACAGGTAAGGAATATCCGCTCCGTGTTTGAGGCGCTGACTTTACTCTTTTGGATCTAGGAGGAAGTCCGCGGTCTCCTGCTTCACTCAAATGAGAGGATTCTAGCAAGTCCGAAGATTGAAACGAGGATGTAGCTGTCCTTCTGTCTGGCCACCGATACTAGTGCCAAGCATTCTGGAAAAAAAATGTCTTTTTTATGTTGACGAGATCCGTTAGGTCCAACACGTATTGCGATGAGGAAAGCGGCGGTTATAACGACGAAAGTCACATAGCGAAGTTATGTGTTCTTGTTTTGTATATATTAGACAAATCGTGGAATTCCGATATATGAACTGATAAGGAAAGGGAAAGGAACAATGCGTAATTAGACGGCTATACAACCAACCCCTGGGTGATAATCATAGAAATTTTTGTTAAGTAAAAATAGCTGTCCATGTTTTGTCCTTGGAGCTTTCCTTTTCTCTCGTATGTAGCCTGAATGCTTTGTTAAGAAAAATATATTGCTATGTAACAAAATGATACAGCTGCCCTCAGTTTATAACAATCGAACGCACCGGACGTTACCGTGAAACAATGTGTGTTGAAGGCTTTTATGTTGTGAGCAAAACAGACACAGAATTCGCGAATTACGCCGAGTCATCGCAATCAAGGCTCCTTATTTGCCCTACTGTCACGATTTTTTAACTCTAATCATAGCCGACCGACAAGTAAGCACGTAAGTAGATGAAATCTCACAAAATTAATCGCGTATACTGGACAAAAGAGTTATCAATGCACTGTACATGAACGAATTACTGCGAGCACAACTGAGCTTACTATTCGGAAGAAATTTCCGTTATTCGCGTATAAGCGGGGCCGAGTACTGCATTATTAAAAATTGGTATATTTCGTTATCCGCGTACAAGCGAAGTCACTGGTTCCAGAAACCGCGCAGGTAGTGATCCTAGTTTGGTGTCCTAGTTATGCAGCCGAAACGCCACAGGAGAGCGCTCACGTTTGTCTAACTGCGCTACCTTGCGTCTTCACACCATCGCGGTACTTACTCCAGAAGTTGAACATGTAAACATAAATATGACTTGGTAGCAAGTGCCTTAGGATATTTCAGTACCAAACTTGGAAGGCTGAACTATTTCTTTTAAGCATGGCAGATAGCAAAGAAAACTCAAATGAGAAACCTAAAACGGTTGATTCTGATTTGGACGCATTATTAGATGGTAATTATTGAAACTGTACAGTAATTCACGTCGCTCGATTTTTCCTTGGGCCACTGTTATTAGTGTACTGGACATTAATCATTTTGGTACTATAGATGCCTTAGAGGACTTTTATAAGCCAAGTCCCGATGTCACTAGCAGTGCAAAAATGTCTGCTGGTGAGAGCACTGAGGGAGAGACCGTATCTGTTGCAGAAGGAGCCTCAGGTACGGCTGCAGATGATGACGCCTGGTCGAAAGAATTTATGAAGCAGGCAGCCGAAGAATTTGAAAAGACCTTAGGACAAATTTTAGGTAGCATGGTTCCAACGTTCGGTACTTTATAATTTCTTTGGTTTATGTCACATAGGGTCAGAAAGCTCCGAGTTCACGGATACGTTTCTCAAACTTACTCAGGAGGCCACTAAGGAGATGACAGCCGTTGCATCAGGAAGTAGTGTCTCCGACACGTTAGCTGAAACCTTGAAGAACTTGTCAGAAAACGCAGAAGCTATAAAAAATCAACCAGACGAAGTGAAATTAGCAAAAATGCTGGCAGATCTCGGAATGGGTGGTCAAGAACCTCTAGAAGGTGCTATGACAGGGGATGAAAATTTAGGAGGCCTGGCAAATTTACTACCAGTAATGCAAAATATGATGCAACAACTTTTGTCCAAAGATATGTTATACCTCTCTCTTAAAGAGATAGCAGAAAAAGTAATGGGTCAATAGCATATTGTTGTTACGGGAAACCGACTAACGAGTTTATTGTAGTACCCTGAATGGCTGGAAAAGAACAAGGCAACCCTAGATCCGGAATCTTTCAGTAAATACGAACGGCAGTCACAGTATATGCGAGACGTCTGTACAGAATATGAAGCTGAACAAGACACCGACGGTAACGAAGTTAAGCAGCAACGCTTCGAAAGAATCATGGAACTAATGCAAAAGGTACGCGGTTCGATTGTTGTATTGTATCAGTTGTGTATCATCTTTTTAAAAATTAGACACAAGAATGTGGACAACCCCCTGTAGAATTGGCCGGTGAATCTAACCCTGCGCTGAATTTGGAAATGCTTACTGGGTTGTCTGGATCAGTGCCGGGTGGCGAAGGTGGTTGTACAATTATGTAGCCGTTTTTCTTTTCTTTTTCTAGTTGTTTGGCTGTTGAAGCCTGTTATACAGAATGAAAAAATTCGTTAGGTGAAGGATTTGTGTATTTTAGTTTTTTTTTAGTCTGGAAGACGTGTAATAAAAAAAGTATCTGTCCTGTTGGATTGTATAAAAGCCTATGCCCGCCAAAATATTACAGTCTGTTAGCGTAATGAAAATGCTTTTCTTGTTAAGAAACCTGTGTTGTCCTGGTGGAAAAGGACTAATAAAGTGATTCCGCGGATTCGTGTTGCACGACTGATACGTGCGTTGAATTTTTGTACAGAACCAAAAAGTTCTTAAAGGGCAATGGATACCAAAAATAACTTAAGCTTACGAAAAGGAGCGAAAAATTTAGTTTCCGTATATAACTTTCTTTTTCTCAGGTGCGAAATAACAACGAAGATATTTAGGAAATAAGAAATCTGAAATTCACATTTTCCCGCCCACGTCACGCTTCTCATGGGCGGGAAAAGGCAAAAACTTTGGAAATGAATATCAAATCAATCAAGTCCTTTACGTATGAAGGGTACGTTTTCGTTTCAAATTGAGCGCTAAACTTAATTTTAAACGCCATCTTTCGACACGTGCTTAGCCTTTTTATAGTAAAAGAATGTCTACAGGCTTTTTTTTAGAGGTTTTAGCAGCGCGGATGGGAGTTTCGCAGTAGAAAGAAAATTTAAAAAAGCGGAAGCACTGCCTGCTTGCCCAGGCGTTGTGTAGCGCGGGTAGTGCGGCAACAGCTTCGGAGCGTTTCCAGTAATTGCCTGGACGTGCTCCCGGGCGCTGTACCGCTTTTCCCTTTCTGTTTTTGTACTATTTTACATATTTGTACAGCATTTTTTATACTGTCAATTTGAAATTATATTTTAAATCTTTAATAATTGTTCCTAATTTTTTGCGAAAACGATGAGCCTGTCATCTAGCGACTATTGCCGTTATGCCAAGTCGAAGGTCATTTAACAGGAAGGAGCCTTTTTTAGGTGGCCCGCCGCTCTCTGTGTATTGCTTTTGCCGGTGTCTGAGTAGTAATTCAGATATTTCGGAAAATGTTAGGTGCATATTTTGATTTTGATTTTTTCGGGCCTAAGGATGCGAAATGGTTATGGTGTCTTGTCTTGGGTGGTTGTGGTTTTCTAGTCTATTATTTTGTCGAAGTTGCCCAGGTTGGTATTCGCACCATTTCTCATTAGATTTTTTCTTGCACCGAATCTCTTATTATGCATTACTGGTACTAATGTGGCTATTACTTTGCAAAGAAACCTCTGTTAGCTTGTCAAAAAGGCATTTGGAGTGACATTCTTCTGGGAAACATTCCGGTACTCAGTCGTCCATTTTGGCCAACTATATGGGCTTTCGAAGGACGAATGCAAACCATATTAGCGAGTCTAGTCCGTTCTACGTTGCCTGATCTTTCGTACTATAGGTATATTAACAATTGCAATAGGCCATTAAAATTCAATCCCTTTCATTCCTTTGCCTTTTAACAGAGAAGTTCTGCCCCTTAAAGACGGAGGAGTTGTTAGTCTAGACTGGCGATCTCAGCCAGGAGCGAACGATGTACATTCCCCGATAGTAGTTTGCCTGCCCGGCTTGACTGGCCATAGTCAGTCGGATTATATAAAAGCATTGATTCTTACAGCAGAAGAAGCTGGTAGCCATTGCGTCGTGTTCAACTACAGAGGAAGAGGCGGAGTTGCGCTTAAGGTAGTTTAAAATCGATATGTTAGACAATTGCAAATATTTTTCGTTTATAATTTATAAAGACACCGAGAACATATTGTGGGGCAAATAGCGAAGATTTGGTGTCTGTTCTAGAACATATTAGGAAAAGGTACCCTGAAGCGCCCTTGGTAGCAGTCGGCGTATCACTCGGGGGGTAAGATTATAGCAGAATTTACATTAAAGTTTTGTAATATCACGTGTTTTCCATAGTATGATACTGGGTAATTACTTGACGTCGCAAAAGTCACATGCAAGCAATCATTTATTAAGTGCCATGCTGATTTCTGCTCCGTGGGATGTATTTAAAGGAACCAAGAGCTTGGAGAAGCCTTTTTTAAACCTTATGCTGAACAAGCATCTTGCAAAATGCTTAGTTGACTCTGTCATTGAGTATGTTTCGTGTAACTTGAGTTCAGGCGTCATGATAGCGACCATGAAATCTTTTTTTTGTAGATTACGAAGTCATTTGGAGCACGTGCCATGGGAGCTAGACTTTTCTCTCGTGTTGCAAAGCCGAACTATTCGGGAATTTGATACTCACTTCACTGCCAAACAATTCGGGTTTCCTTCAGTTGAAGCCTACTACAAAGCTGCTTGCCTTCATGATAAAGTACACCAAATAACGGTTCCTACGCTTTGTTTAGCTGCTGCCGATGACCCGTTTCAGCCCAAAGAGGGTAAAATTTCGTTTCTTGTAGCTATAGCGTAATCATTAGGCTGTTAGGAATCCCTATTGACGAGGCGTTTAAGACGTCTCGAGTTGCTATTGCTGTAACCGCAGCTGGGGGTCATATTGGATTTATGGAAGGTTTATTCCCATCTAAGAAATATTACTCCGACCATTTATTCGGCCAGTATCTGAAAGCAGTATTGGCAAATAAGAGTATATTAGAAGATATGCTTAAAACCAATATCACCGAAACTGGAGTGTGATTCCAGAAAAATACTAATTCAAGGAGCTTGCGATAAGCATACCACGATCAAAGCGAACCGTACATTTCGCGCGTAGAATTCTGTAGTTGTAGTAACACGTTAGCTACTCTAGTCACGGATGCATTTTAGTCAATTGTGTACGTTTCTCTTTCTCCTGTATGGTAACTATCCGAACTTTATAGTTTTGGTCAACGCTACGGTGCTGTCAGTATTAACTTCTAATTTACGTAAGAATTCCTTCACCCCATTCCTTTTGTATAGTTTTTAAACTTGTCTAGTGATATTCAGACACCGCAATAAATTTTCGTCTTGGCCTTGATGATTTCATCTTAGCGTATCGTTTTTTATTCCTATATGTCAGGGGTGTCCGAAACCACCAAAACACGGTAACGTTGGCGAACTAAAGGAAATATTGGCTAGTTGGGATTTTGGGCGGTTTATACGTAAATTTGCCATCACGTTCGTAATTCCAGTCAAACGAATTCATAACACTTAGCATTCGTTCGTTGATACTGAGCGCTAATTGATTCTCAGGCGTTATCCTAAGTGCTGCACTTAAAGCATCTGCATTCATTAATGAAATAAATCGTGAAATCCTTCCCCAACGGTCTTTTTTTCCCTTTTCTTCAAATAAGGCGCTGCGCTTGCACGAAACAGCGACGTGGCGCTCCGGGGCGGTCGTTTTGTTAAGTCTGATTCGTCCACTTTCCTATTTACACGTCGTCCGCGTGTTCTCGGTTCAGCAGCGCAACTGTCTGGTACCGCCTTTGGTAGCATTTGCATCAGACAGTCTTGGGGTGTTACCCTCCCTAAGAAGATGTGTATTTAGTTTCTCTTTGTAGTTTCTTTTGACTCTTTTATTCATTTGGTGTCAACTTTAACATGAAGTACACAGTTTCACGTGAATAAGCTCACGTAACATCTCCGTGAGCCCAAGGTGAGGGTGTCGATCGACAGGGTATTTTAGCGTTGCAAAACAGCTACAGTTTGGGGGCAGCCTAACATCCTGGACCACTCCAACTTCGTGACCAATATATTCGCTGCTGAGGGCTGTGTGTGTGTTATACTTCCGGAGGTAATTTCACGATAAGCATGCGACATGCGCTGGATCACTGAAAAATGTTACGTGCCACAAATGTATTTTAAAAAGCCATCTAAAACTATTTTACGTAAGAGGAATTCTAGTCGAAAGTATTGTCTATTTTTAAAGTTTTTTATCTTGCTAAAATACCTGACAACTTTAACCTTTAACTTTAAACCGAAGCTAATCAAGATAAACGCCTTTCGTCGTTGCGCGCTTGTCGACCTCTTTTTTCTGTCTACCTTGTGAGGCTTGGTTTCCAAAGTGTTTGAAACGATGGCGTCATACGTGCTGATGCGAAGGTCTCTTCTAGTTAGCGATCAGCGAGGGCGAGGGGCCCCATTTTTGACGTCAGCAAGACCCTCCCTTTGATTGCAGCAGCCGGAACAGCAAACGAGTTGGGCCCAACTCGTGATGCAACACCAAGGCAACAGCGAAAGGTCTTCTTTCAGCTCGCCAGGCAAGCGTTTTCGTAGTAAATGGCACGACGCGGCTGGGCACGTTAAAAGCGGATCAAACCTCCCAAACTGTTGTGCAACTTTTACCTAAAGTCTAAATCGCTGTTTCAGAAATGATGGTCAATTGAACCCAATCGCTACTATTTCACATCTCGGTCTTGTATCTCGATACGACTCGGTTGTACCCGGAGTCGTTATATTCAGGTGCTACTAAACAATGCGACTCGGTCCCTAGTAAGGCGAACGTGCCGACGTGCAGCAAGCCGAGTTTTCGTGGGCTGACTAGCCCTTGTTTACTTCGTGTCGAAATTCCCGGTTTGTGGTCTGGTATGTGCAATAGTAGACGGCAATTGGGGTAGGGGCCCTTGGGAGCAGGGAATGCCCGTGTTGCGCGTCGAGCAGCATTTCATGAATTGATGCCTGAAAGACATCGTTACGTCTTTGCCGAGTGTAGTGCGGTGCCAACGCTGCTCAGTCGCCTTCGAGCTCTTCGCTCTAGAATAGCAGTGTAGCCTCTTATTGCTATTTATCGCACCTAAATCTTACAGTTAGACTTATGTAAGTTTAAGGCCTCCTAAGCCCCCATTTGTGTTCGAGTGACTGTGTAGGCTCGCCCCATGTGAACCATATCTCAACACTTTGTGTTTCCTTTGCAGACCTCAAGTGCATCACCCAGCGACCTACCAGTTGAAAGAGCGCCCACCGAAAATTATTCTGGTGGTTTTGGAAAAATAAGTCAGCAGCTTACCGTCGCACGGGCTCCAGTTTTACTCCTCGCGGCAGCTGAACGCAGTCTTCGTTCCAGAAGATTACTATGCAAAGAAGACCGATGCTTACGCTAACCCTTCCTAAGGGTATCCAATCCCCTATATTTTCGTCGTCCTCATCCTCACCGCCTACACCCTACACGCCATCTCTTGTTCACTCGCGATCACCCCTACTTTCCCATAGCAGCAGTTCGGCCGTGGATAACGGTCATACGGTGAATTATCCCAAAGCACACCACGCTCAGGGAGACTCCCCGTGCAACTCCGTCGATAACCCTTTGAACGCCAACAGCAACAATGGAACGTCCCCCACACCGTCAAGTCCCGAAGGATTGTTGCCGTTGTCACCTCCCATTCTGCCCTCCAATGTTGGAAGCAAGTAAGGATTTTTCCCCCACCCCCACTTTCGTCATTGTCGCCTTGTTTGTTTGAATTCTGGCTGTTTTGTAATGGACAAACGTCCCAGTTTTGCTTATCACCGTTAGAGAAACTCGCAGATTAGGGAAAGAGAGAGGGAGGAAGGGAGACCGAGAGGTATGCTGTTGGGAAAGGGATTTTGTCAATGTTCGAAAATGTCAGGAAATGTTGCAATCCGAGCCGCTGGGATGGCAAAGGCGAGGCGAGGGCTCAAGTAGACATGTAGACAGGAAGCTCCTCTACCCCTCGGTAGGGAGACGTACGTGCTTTTCCGCATGGAAGTCGGAGGCTGCTTTAAACCCTCTCCCGAACATAGGCCTACCTGACAATCAACAGCGAGGGAGTGGAAGCTAAATTTAGCCGATCCTTGAATTTACAGCCATGAATGGGCGACTGTTAACTCCGCGGAAGTGTGGTAGTTTTCGCGCATTCCAGGATAGGACGGCTCCATTGGTTTTGCTAGCCAGCGAGAGCCAAGTTTCTTCTTTCCGCTTGTTTGTGTCGCAATCCAGAAAATGGACACAACGATTCCCGTGTTTCCCCCATTGTGTGGGACCGTAGTCTTGAGCCAGCTGTGTGATGGCGAAATTGTTCCTTTTTCCTTCCTGTATATGTCTTTACGACCAAGAGAGAAAGAAAGCTAACGCGCTTTGAACCAATATTACGTTTGTACAGCCAATGAGCGTAACCGCCCTGAAATTGGAGAACTAGTCATCGATCTAATCGGTAGACACGTTCCGTATGGAATTACGGGAGCCTTTTCGCGCCGGAAGTTGGGGTTTACTTGTACGCATACGTAGAACGAAGTGCGCTGAAAACCTTTCAGAATTTTAAAGCTGGAATATGCCGTATTGTCACAAGTTTCTCATATATTTATGGTACTTTCGAGCGTTCATGGCGTTGAGAAGTGTTTTAAACTTTTTTAAAGCGATCGTAAAGGTTCCGTAATGGTTACAATTCTTTCATAATGTAGTGATTTCGCAATTTCCTCGGCTTGCGTGGCATCTGCATACAGCTGCATATTTACTATGTCATTGGATTAGGCAATCCTTGGAAACAGTTGGCATTGCAAGCTGGTTGCTTTCAGGTTTAACAGAATAGGATCTCGGTTGCGCAACGCGCAGATACGGAGGCCCAGGATTTCATTGTCCTTTACATTAAAGGACACTCGGTCGCCGAATCCCTTGTATTCCAGATAGGAATGGTGTGTTGTCCTCGTTCCATTTTCTTTCACTTGTCTTAATGTTTGAGGTCATTGGCATTCAATGGTATTAGCTAAGATTGATACCGGAGCGATGACGGATGAGAAGGGTAGTTAGTAACTGTTGTTTTACTTATTTACTAGGTGCCAGCAAGCCTCCGTCGTGGAACCGTGTCTCCTCTTAGCTGATCGCTATCTCTTACTAGAGCCACTGGAAGGAAATACCTTAAGAAAATGTATTGACACGTATACCACAGAAGACTTAGCGTGCAAAGTAAGTTGGAATTCTTGTGTCTCAAACAGTGTTGTGTAATTTGTCAAAAAATAACTATTACATTATAATTACACTTGAATAACGAAAATAACGTTACATTAGAATGACATTTGTAAAGGAATTACTTTCGGGGAAAATGTTTTGTTACATCGAAATTTTCCAAATGTTGAACTATACAAAAAGTAAAGTAAGTCTAATTACACGAGCTGTTATGAAAAGGATAGTAGATTAATTACAAATCAGTTTTTAATGTCAAATGAGTACTTCACACTTAACATACTGGAAGCCATTTCACAACACCCTTTAGTCGATCTAAGGCAGCGAAGTTCCAAAGCACAAGTTTTTTCCCTTCCCCCTTTCTTCACAGGTTTTCTACTTTTTCTCTAAGCAATCAAAGTAACTGATGTTATTTGGCCTTTTTAAATTTACTAGTACATTACATTACAATTTGAGATAGAGTAAAATGTAATGAGTACATTACATTTCTACAGAGCGAAAAATGTAATGAGTACATTACGATTACTTTAAGAAAAAGGAATTGGCATTACAAATTACCATTACTTGTAATAACTACACAACACTGGTCTTAAATGTAGTGACGATAAAAAATGTCCTGTCTGACGGACATGAGCGCGGGACTTCCCCGCTGAGCATTTTCCCCCCGTGGTGACGTGTGTTGTATGACGAATAGGTTTTCGTTGTAAAAATCTTGAGTCCCCAGTTCTATTTTAAGTGCCTTTGCTAAAGTCCAACACTTGCTTCTTGTGTCACGTTACCTATGTAATACCTTATTTTATACTCAACTTTAATAAAGCCGTGCTTGTCTTGTGTGCAGATCGTAAAGACGGGCAGTGAAGCCTCCGCGTTGGTAGACGCCCACCAGCGGCTTATCGAGTGCGCGCAAGTGACCAAGATCCGGGAGGTCATTTTCACTCCTACTTTAACCTATGTGCTGTTTCCGAAATCGTTCGGCGACCTACACAGTCACGTGCGGGAGAAGCGAAGATTACGAGAAACGGAAGCACGGCTCCTTTTCCGGCAAATTGTCACGGCTATTGCCAGCTGCCATGCAAACGGGGTTGTCCTAGCTGATCTCAAGCTGCGAAGATTCGTTTTCGCAGACGAAGAAAAGTAAGTTTTTAAAAAAAAATACGAGCTGAGAGTTCTCCTGCGCCTCGTTCTGCCATTTCGTGACATTCTGGATTCGAAGAAAGGAAAGTTTAGGCTGGTAATGGGTACGATAGGAGTCGAAACTTGTTCGATGTAGATTGTTCAAGTCGAAGAAGTACGTGCGTGTTCGAAATGGGAAAGGTAGTCCTGGCACCTCGCAATACGAACTCCGGACTGGTTTCTCGTTTGCAAGTCAAATCGTTGGTGTCCTTCAGCAGATAGCTGTCTGGAACCCTTGCCATTGATTAGAAGAATCTGATCTCACTCCTGCAACAGTTCGGGCAGTGCGAAGCCCTACGTGACCATGTTTGGGCACTTTACATTCAACGCGAGGCTTTTGCTCAACTGGTGCCAACAGCCAGTGAGGAAACACCAGAGATTCGCGGAATTCGGCCTGTTGTACGTTTTAGACCAATTCGAAGTGTAATAATCTCATGGAAGCTTATCTCCACAGGCCGTTATCTCTAGTGCGAAAATAGTGTGCATATCAGGTCGTCACAAATGGAGCTTATGTTTAGACTTATCGTGCTGGTTCTGTCCTAACGGATACTACGTTCTTTCTACCCACAGCGCAACTTTGACCGTCTAGGACTTAAAATAGGATGATTTCGTCATCATTCCTTTTCTAAACAGAAAGTGTATTTTACATGCAGCAGCACGTTTTGCGTCATTTATTCAACCAGATATTGCCAATAATTGGCAAAGTATGGCTAAAAACTTGACAATGCATAGATATAAACTTTTGGATATAAAGAACAGCCAACTTAAAGGAAGTCTTAGTATCACGAGTAAATGTACCTGGATGGAAAACATAGCAGTAATTCGGAACGTAAATGATTGACTACATTGTAGTTTTCGAGACAAAAGTTTGATCGAACGTAGGCACCAAAGTTATGGAACATAATCCTATAGTCGTTCCAAGCTTCGTGACGAGACAAAGTGGCATGCGGTTACTTGAACTAGATGCCGTTTTGTTTTGTTTCCAAGTAACCGGTATTATCGCTGTGTTCACCGGGTGTGATTCAACTGACTGCCTGAAAGGCCAAAGGCATACCGAGTGCAGGAATGGGACTTTAAACTCCATGCTTGCAAAAGCACAAGGATGTTACATCATGTCAGAAAATTAAGGAAACTTTGTCGGTGGATTCCTATTTTGTTTGCGAAACATGAGTGCAGTCGAGTAAGTGTTAAAGTGCACTTGGGTACCATGACGCCATAATTGCGAAAGACCAGAAAAATTACTGGAAACATTTTTGTGAAGGTACGTAGAACGTGGTTCGTGCACTTCGCAACAGCATTATGCCGTGACTTCTCCCGCAGCAAATGAGGTCTCTGGGTGTAATAATACTCTTTTGAACCCATTTTTTTATAATTAGCGTCAGTTGATGATCACGGAACGCGTGCGTCACTCGCGTTTCTTAAACAAGTTGGGGGCCCTCGGCCCGGATCAATTCTCAAGGTCTGAGTACAGTCGTAGTATAGGACGGAAAAGGGGGAGAGGGGATTAAAAGTAAGAAAAAAAGAAGGCCTTCCAAGGCCTTCTTTCCTCACTACTAAATGGCGTCCCGATTGAGAAATTTTGAAGGAGCGATAACGGACAGTAAAGCAACGCGTGACTTTTCCCAGCCTGCTCAGCCATTGATCAATTTTTCAATGCCAAGAGTTACGCCAGTAGAGGTATTGTACTAGGTTTACCTGACTATAAGCGAACCACTTTCCTTTGGCATCGTTACAAGTCGTTGACGTTATGTGATGTCTATACGAAGCTCTTAGAGAAACTTTCGCAATTCTGCACGTTAAAGATTTTCCAAGTCTGGTGTTCCCTGTTTAGCTTCGACGAGGCGTGGAATGATGTTACTTTGACCCCAAAACCTCATTGACTTGTATTTTTTCCTCCTTTTTTTGTCTAGAACCGTCTTACGTTTGGAATCCCTGGAGAATGCTGTCTTAATAGAAGATGGTGCATCTGATGCTACTGAATGGAGACGTCACGGTTATCCAGCGTATTTACCACCGGAAGTCCTCGGGTGCAGCAGAAGCCAAGGGTCTTTGTCAACACCTGCGTATTCAGGCAAATCGGCAGACATTTGGGCGGTGGGAATCATGCTTTATACCATGATGGTGGGAAGGTAATAGTTGCAGTACCTTTACGTTTGAGACGCTGGGTGCTAATGTCTCCCCTGGGTTGACTTGTAGGTATCCATTCCATGATAACAGCCCGTTAGGTTTGCTTAGTAAGATCTTGCGTGGACAATACGTTCTTCCAGATTTTCTGTCATCCAGAGCCAAGTGCATAATTCGCAATATGTTAAGGCGTAATCCTCAAGAAAGACTGTGTGCGGACGATATTTTGCACCATCCCTGGTTTTTTGCCACTTTACGGACAGAGAAGGCTGATCAATATCGGTCCAAAACGGACGCCACTCCCTCGCCAATTGTAGCTACACATGACCAAGTTGTGCCAGACCTGGAACCTCTGAGGAAAAAAGCTAAAATTCCAGGGCCCCTGGACGAAGACTAGGTACAAATGCAGAAGATAAAAAATGTTGTATTCCCTCCCCGCAATGTTTTCAAGAAGAATTTATCAAATTGTTTCCCTGAGACAGCATCCTGTTATGCAATATTTGTAAACGCAGGTCAGAAAGATATGCCAGGTCATATTCCTTATTGCTCGACACCCTGCCCACCCCAGTTTGTTGTTTCACGTGAAAGTCGTTGTACTATACGGTGTTATGTTTGACTGTACAGAAAAATCATTCAAAAATTTACCGGATTTATCTTCATTGCCTGCATTTCGCTTATTTATGTCATTTCTTATAAATGGATCGTAACTTGCAACATATCAGTAGTACACAGAGATGAATCTGAAGAATTACGCATTTAAATACTAATCCTTACAGTGAGTAGGACATCGGGGTCACAAGAACTAGGCCTTAACTTACGTGAGGGTACGTCCTGGAGCTCCCAGCGATTATTGTAACCATGTATGGAAAAACTTTGATTACATGCGAAAGGGCAAGACAGGTTCCACTAGATATACAGTAACCACGTAAACCGACGAAACCGCGCGTGTGGGAACGTGTACAGTGCTGAACAAAAAAAAACTTTACATGGGTTTGCGCAGAGGTGTAATCTAGCTTCTTGAGGCTGATTTACTTTGATTAACTGTCAAAGGGTCTTGAACGAATACCGGGGGAAAGGTAGACCGCGCAGTTTGAAAGTCTTCGCATGCGATTATGTAAAAAGTTATCGTATTGCGTAATTATTATTGGCATGAATACAGTGGAAACCGGTTATAACGAAATCGAAGGGACCGGCAATTTTTTCGTATTGACCGAATTTCGTATTAACCGAAGCATGCAAAAAACACACTTGAAGTCGCGATTACCTAGACAGTATTCAAGTTTACACCCGTAGACTGGCAGTTTATTACATTACGAATAATTACGTTTGGATTTTTTACATTTAACGTGTTCATAAACTTATACAAAATATTACTAGTCTTTCTTAAAAGAAGTCTTGAGTTTATGCGGAGTTGTTATGTTTGACCTGCGGACAGTGTAATTCGAGACGTTCAAGCAGAAAAAAAGTTACTTTGTCGGTCTTCGAAGACGGAAAATCTTTTCGTTTTAACCGATATTTTGTTTCGTCTTAATAGAAGAAAAACGTAAGTAAAGATATAGGATTTCGTCGGGACCGGCATTTTATTTCGTCTTAACCGATTTTTCGTCTTAACCGTTTTCGTTGTAACCGGTTTCCACTGTATGTAAACAATATTTTGTTGCGTAATTATTATTGACATAAAATAGGGATGAAAATTTTCTTCAGTTGTCTGAGAATTTTGACATTGATAGGAAAGGTTAAATAAATTTACGTGAAGTGTAGAGGAGGGATGGGACAGTGTGGACACTTTTCTGTAGTAAATTTTTCACTTCACGTGGAGACAAAACTGTAGTCTAAAACTATTCGTTAGATGGCCTGGTGTCCTGGCTATCAAATGAGGTATTGTACGCTTGAAAAACACAAACAATAACACCAAACACCCATGAAAACTGGAGGCTCCTCCGACTGTCCAAAACAAAATACCGCGGATATAATTTGGACTTGAGTGTAGTGCGATTTGTCCGTGTGTTTTGCCATAAGAAAACTAATAGGTAGCCTTTTTTAAAAACACATAATAGACTTGAAATATCTAAACGAAACTTAACAGTTATACTCCCTTTCGATATAGGAATCACCCTAGCTCAAGTTAGTGCAAGGAAACTCACGATTTTGTAAAAATGATTATTCACAACAAGAAAAGGCAATGCAAATGTCTGAGTCCAAATCGTACTAAACCATCCCTTTGGAGTTTAAAATCTCGTGCAAACAAAGGACAGCGATTTTAGAACAAACCTTTGGAGGAGTTATTCTCCAACTTGTCAGCTACATAAGAGTAATTTTTAGTTTACTTTTAGGTACACATTATGAGTGCTACAACGAAATAATCAGGACCCGTTTCTTACAAAAAGTGCCAAAAATTCAGTTTTTATTTATTTTCTTAATAACGGTTCAATATTTTTCGACGAAAATTTTCTCATGAAAGCTTCGTCGTATTCACTAAGTGTAAAAATTTTTTCAGATCCAAACGTGTCGTAGTTCATTAGTAATGATTTTTGTACGGTTTGTCCCACGTGTAAACTGTCCCATCCCTCCTCTACTTGTGCTGCAAACAAATTAGTCTTCACAATAAAGATTATTACACAGCAGCGAAATGTTTTGAGTAAAATAATACATAACTAGAAATCAACCATATCTATGATACTAAGTGTTCTGTACGTAATCGAGTAATATTTTTGCAACAATACCAATGGCGTAACATATGCAACAAGTCGTGTTATCTGTACTTTTTTCCTACAAAAGTGAACACCGTCTACCATCACTTCGACAGCGATTGGTGACTTAATGAAGGTTAATCAGCCTCAGGAGGCGAGATTAGACCTCTGCGCGAACCCATGTAAAGTTTCTTTTCTCAATACTGTATGAATGAGATGTCGGGCATGGGTTCAGTTTTAGTATAATAGCACTGAAACATTCGCCCATGATTTTGGTAATTAAGATGAAAAGTGTTAGAAAGTTTTTACACGATGGTACGTTTGGCACGGGTGCTCTGAGTGAATTCGGAAGTCGTTTACACTTTCAGTAGTACTTAACAATAGCAAACTGGTAGTGTCCAGTTCCTTTGGGAGAATTACAAGAAGTAGTAGACTACACAGATGAAGATTGTTTAGGGAGGCGGAATGAAAAAGCGACAGCGTCTTAAAATAGTTTTTAATTACGAATTGCAACTTGACGTACCGTAGGTATATAGCATGCCATGATTTGACTTTCTAGTTTTGATTAAATTACGTGCGTTGCAACGCTGTAGGCTGTGTATTAGTCCTAAGGTACTGTGATGAGGTAAATACTGTATACTGGCAAAAAAACAACGGCCTGATTAAGCCCCCTTAAGCTGATTTGCTTTCATTGAGCCTTGAAAACATTCGATAATGTCTTTAGCTAATGCCTTTAGTTAAATAAAATGGCTAACAGGGAAACTTCAAAACGAATTGGAAAAATGCCCTAGATAGCTAAACTCTCCCTCTCATGACCATGAGCATGGAAACTTCACTTCGGAAATGAGAAAATCACTGTTGAGCCTCCTGAAGCTGATTTACGACAATGACGGGCTGAACGAACTTGATAATGCTAAATAATACTTACAGTTGTCCTAAGGCAGGTCTTGATCTTGAGAGTTGACTTTGTAAAAGTACTACATTGTAAGATATTACGAAATTTTCAAGTTCTTCGAGTTGTGTGGTGAATCAGGCCAGGAAGCTTATAGTAGTGCGTATATTAGTACAACAGCTCACGAACAAAAATGGTGTTCAAACTTGGCGCCTTCCTCTGGGTTGCATGCCAGCCGACCCGCGGTTTCGAAGCCGATTTGCTCACAAGCGCCTGAGGCTCGCAAGAGACGCATCGATCTTTGCCGAATGCAGTAGTATCGTGGCGATATTTCGTTCCAATCATTATCATTTACTATCTACGATTTTGTGCTACGGGTCGATTTAACATTTAGGCGGGACGACTCAGATTTGTAAGTAAACATTTTTGCAGCATTTTGTAGAAATTAACCTCAAGTATAAACCGCCTCGCGAAACAAAGTCTGAGTGGCTAACAAAGAAAATGGCGGGCACTATATTGTGCTGCTGGCACAATATATCCTTCTGGTTAGCGCCATTTCAGAGTAAGGATAGCAACTCTTTTAGTTTGGCAGCGTATTCTGACACCTTCGTCATATCCATTTGGGAGGCCCAACGTTAGGTTTACTAAGGTAAAATTAAGCTTGGCAGGTAAGGTTGTGCTCAGATAGGTGACCGAATCTCGCTCATATAAAACCTTTGGCACTACGATAATTGTATGCACGTCTGCTTTTTCTTGTAGAGTCTGCTGCAATGGATGAGCACAGTGAAGAAAATTCCAACAATGGTATGGGCGGCGCAGAAGGCGAAACTGACGGTGATGGAGATGACGTCCCTTACACAGTAGTAGTACAGATCCCAAATCCTTATGGAGAAGGCAATGGTGAGAATCTTGAAGGTAGGTGTGCGTTCATCTATCCAGCAGAAAAGCAATGCACTAATTACGACTCTGTCTTAGATCCGATTTACGTATTCAGCAGCAATGCTGGACAAGGAACCGATCAAGCAAGGATGAGCGAATTATACAGAGCTGTTACATCTGTCGAAGGACAGGACAACGGTAACGCCGATGAATCGAATCTCGAAGGTAATCTAGGTGTGTAACTCATTTTTTCATACTAATATACGCTTATAATTTCATTCTTTGTGTCACATTGACTTGTGTGTTTGCCATTTGCGGTCGTATTTGGGGCGCTGAAGTTATAGTAGTACTTGATAAATCCTTTGGTACTAAAAAGCGAACCAGTTCACCCAATCACTCGCAACTTTGCGTGTCTTATGACGTCTCTGACTCCAAATGATCGATGTTTTGGTTTGCTAGAATACGTCGTATTAGATACCGAAGTAGAGGAGGGTGGAGAAGGTGATATGATAGAACAAGAAGAGCAAGGCGAAGAAGAAGTGACGAGTGCATCCATGTCCAGCTCGCAGAACATGACGGGAACCCCCGTTCGCATCATTACCCATCCACATGCGAAATCTCTTGTGTGGAACCACTTCGGGTTTTTGCCCATTGGAGATACCGATACGCCCGATCGTCGACGAACTGTTTGCAAGCTTTGCTTACGGGAGTTACCGTACTGTGGAAACACAACCAATCTTCAGTACCACCTTCAACGCTATCATAAGTATGTTATTTCATACGAGACAGAAAATATGCCGCAGAATATACAAATTTGCTTGCTAGAGGTGTATTGCCGCCTGGTGTGCGAGAAATTAAAGTAGCTCGCAATCCTCGACGGGTGTCACGTTTACCCGCACCATTGGGTGATCCGTCGAACGTCCTGTGTATTTCTCCTAATCCTGCTGACGCGCGCAGTCGATCTAAACGTCGTACTCCCGCGCCAGCCCCGTCTGTGAACGAGAACGACTTGTGGCATTGGCAAACTGTTCGTAAACAGCAGTTAACGCAGCTCCTGATGAAAGCTTTGATTACGGATTGCCTCCCCCTACAGGTAAACGTTTCCCCCAAATAATTAAAACAGATCTCAGTACTGACCGTACCTGTGGTTCGCAATGGTTCCCTTTTAGACCTTGGAAGGCCCCGGTTTTCAAAGCTTGATTCATTTACTAGACCCACAGTATGAAATTCCCACCCCGGCCGTTTGTCGCAGCACACTTTTACCGACCATGTATAACGAAGAAAAACGGAAAGTGATGGCCAGCTTGCAAGGTGCGGAATGTTACGCCTTGTCTTTGGACGTGTGGAGAGGTGGTGCAGGAGCATGGGGCGGTTCCACGCGATCAAAAGATTCGGACGTCGTTTACGTGGGAGTGGCTGTCCATTATGTAGATCCCGCTTGGAATATCGATAACAGGTATGCACTAGACTAATGGACATTGTTTTCTACTAATTCGTTGTACATTCTTGTGTTTATAATTGTAGGTACTTGGGTACCCTTGAAGTTCCCTCAGGGCAAGATGCAGAAGAGTTTTCTCGTAACATTCAACGACTCTTGGGTGAATGGCGATTGAATTTGAAATGGTCATTGACCGGTTGCACTGCGCCAGAGTTTTCCATTCTACCGCATGGCATGTTATCCTCGGCCTTGGGTTGCCTACACCTTCCTCAAGTGCCATGCCTATTAGCAGCCTTACAGTGCGCTGCGAACAAGTGTCTCACGCAAGGGGACGTAGAGCTGAGTTTAACGCGTCTGCGAACGCTCATATCTTGCATGGAATCGAGCGCCCAGTCCATGGTTTCGCTTCGAGGGAAGGTGCACGAAAAGCTGACCGCCCACAATCAGACGACGAGCTTGATTTTTCACAAGTCAGCGTCCTGGCCGCAAATATACCAGCTTTTGGAAAAAATTTACATTGTTCGTGACTTGGTGGCAGGCTCTGAATCACCTTATTTGTCCAATAAGGACTTGGGAACGGTAGAAGCGCTTATTATGGTGTTACGACCGCTGCAGGTACCCTATGTTTTGTTACGGTTTGCTTTTACTATAATTTTGGCATTTTTCGCTCCACCAGGAGGCTGCAGAGACATTAAGTGGCGAATTGTACCCTTCTGTTTCGCTTGTGTTACCTCTTCTTTACAAGTTGACCAATGTTAACCTTGTCGAAGCGGCGGAGGACAGCCACCTCTTATCAGATTTGAAAAATGTGACCAGAACAGCACTGCGGAATGTGTACGAACGCGAAGAGGGCAGCAGTATCTTGAAAATGTCCATGTTCTTGGATCCCCGTCTAAAACGTTTACCTTTCTTCTCTCCCGCCGAGAAATCTGAAGTGCACGCCCTTATCCGGAAGCAACTGAGCAAGGTAGTGTATAATGGCGTCGTTTCCTGTATGCGATTCCTGATACTCTTCGTGTGTAGGTCGTGAAAAAGCAAAATCAAGGCGCTAGCAGCCTATCGCAGTCGAAAGGGTCTGTCATTCCGATGAGTACTGCCAAAAAGCCGAAATTGGCTGCGCTGTTACATGACATATTTGCCGACCCAGACCAAAGCGTCCGGGATAGCTCGCCCGCCCTGTCTATGCCGGATAACATTGCGCAATCCGAACTGACTTGCTATGAAAACGAGGAGGCCGTGAGTCTGGAGGAATCACAGCCCTTGCATTGGTGGAAAGCCCGAGAAGGCCAGTACAAATTTCTCTCCAAGTTGGCCAAGCGCGTGTTGTGCTTTTCGGCAGTGGCCACCCCTACCCGTCGGCTGATGACGTCAGAAGGGGCATCGTGGGCTGGCCGGAGAGGTGCATTGCCTTGTGAGGACGCAGAACATTTTCTTTTCCTTTCCGAAAATTTTGCGCATTCTAATGCGGAGTAAGCTGTCGCATTATTGTGATGGGCTGCTTTTCCCCAGTTTGGCGACAGAGCGTTTGTAAAGTTGCCAATGGCATTATTTTACTTTGATTGTAACCTATTGCTGAACCTCCTTGCGTCAATTGTGGGGAAAGTGTGGAATTATTCCTGTATTCATTTCAGGCCGTGATGGTTACATTCGAGAAATATTAACACTTTGAACTAAATCCTTCCGAGACTTTTAATCGTTGTCGGGAACATCTTCTTGTTTGATGTCCATTACTAGCTCGTCCCCGCTCTCCTGTTCATCATCGCTGGCATCCGCTGCTTGGGGAGGGTGCCGAGTGCGTCTATTTATGCTATGGATCACTCGTTCGTGGTACGAGCTGGGGTGGTCAAATTCAGGAAAGAAAAGGGAGGAAAAAAGTGCAGTTAAGGATCCATTTTTTTTTATTTTTTTTTGAAATCACCGGTGGTTAGGTTGCTTGAAAGCTGCCGTACATTCTGCTATACTACAGCTGTAAGGTCGGTCGTCAATGTCAGCCGTGTGAACGTTGTTGGAATCCTCTGCAGGCGGTACGTCTTCCGTTTTTTCGCCATGCACAGTTTTCTCGTGATGAGACCGGTGGTGTCTTTGCCTAATTTGAAATTCTAGTAAAGTTTTCTCGGCAAAGAATTTAATTAAAGCACGTGCTTTGTGTAAAACTTCCAAAAGTGTTAAGAATGATTTCAAACTCAGGGAAAAAAGTAGTTCACGGGGTAGCCGAATAACGCCAGTATAACGTACCGGAATGTCGCGGTGCAGAAATTGCAGGCGAACGGTTTTTCTCCAGTGTGCAAAAGCAAATGAGTTTTTAACGAACCATTGTTCCGGAAGGTTTTCTTACATAAGAAACATAAGTAGTCTCCCTTCATTAAACTCTTGCACATGAGTGTATGGTACACGTATCGCGTATGGCTGGGGACTAACTTGAGACAATACTTGCAAGTGAATTTCGTGTCCGGCGTATGATACTCTCCATGTGTTAAGAAAGTCTCTAGGGTGGTTATGATCTGTAAAGTTAACAATTTATGCGTTTTAATCAAAAGTGAAAGCAATGAGGCCGGTTGAGAAGGCTACGAAACAGGAAGGTTACTTGTCCACAATCCGGACAGGGTGGGAATAAATGATTTTCTCGTAACATGTGTTGGAAGAGCTGACTGGTAGCACGGAAGGTCTTTTTGCATTCCCGGCAACTAACAGCATGGGATCCCATAGATTGTTTGCGTGCCGTGGCAGCACAGGCTGCAGCAGCAGCCGTACCGGCGTTGTTCGTCTGATCGACTATGCTGTCGGCAGCATTGTCATTGTTCCCTTCAGCTTCGTTATTATTGTCGGGAGGTTCTATTAATTTCTTGCGTTTGGCCTTCACGAAAGCCCGGCTCGTATTAGTTGCAACAGGGTTAAGGCGTTTGCGCGCCGCCGGTTCCTTTCCCTTTGAAGACGGGTTGCTAAAAGCAACGTCCTTCTTCTCTTGCTTGGATACACTACTTCGTCTCTCTGGAGAAAAGGAAGACACAGAAGCGGCTTCGCTGAAGTCGTCTTCATCGTCCTCTTCTTTGACGGCCTCGTACCGGCCTAAAAATGGCAGTCGTTTGTGTATATTTTTTTATTTGATAAAAAAAGCCAGTCAGTTGGAAAATAGCTTAAATTTGATTGCCTTCGTTTCTTCTGCAATTCTACCTGGAGATGTATTCCGTTGAGCCTCAAGGATGACGGAATCGATGGCTTTGTCGTTACACACGTTGATGTTTAATAAAGTCCCCAGCTCTCGCAAAGCTACGACTTGTTCCAGATTAAGGCAAAGTTCCTTGACGCCATACAAGACGTCGAGCAATGCTTTCAAAATGTCATAAGGGACATCCGGAATGTGTATTACTGTGATGGTATCCGCGTTTTCGGCCAGCAATCTTCTTAATAAGGGACTGGTGCAGGCTAGGATCATGCGGTGGGCGAAGAAGGTCCCTTCCTTGCAGATAAATTGGACGTCAGTGAAAGACAGACGGCGTTGGCACCCATGCATAGCGCGCACTAAAGATTCACAATGTTGGGCATAATTAAGTTTCAAGTGTTCATCGATGGGCTTAGCCGTTACGCCAACGACAGCCGAAGCCATCGTGAAAGGTTCTCGGCGTCCACAACTTGGGTCCGAAATGGAGGTACTCCAGCGGCTGCCGTATTTTTTTCTCTAGCGTTTCGTCGTGTAATTATTTATACTTGCAAATATGGTAACAAGAAGGGCACGGCAGTGCTTCGAGTGAAGTGTTTCTGGACAGCGAGCAAGCACCAGGTTCATCGACCTTCTGTATCCTTCTTTTGCACGTCTTCTGGTGTCTCACTCTCCCCGAGCCCGTCCTCCACAAGCGGATCTTGGTGCTACAACTGTACTTCCAAGGCAAAAGCCGAGCCTTTCTCTTCACTCGAGGCCGTCTTCGACGACTACGTCTAATAGCGCTCCACGTTCCACGCAGCGCCTTCGTTCACAGGAAGGTGCTATGTATCCAATCTTGACAAAGAGGGTGCCTACACTTTACACGCGCACTATGCTGATATCCCGGAATATTTCACATTCTGAGAAGAAAAAAAAATGCTTGATGCTTCCCCGTTAAAATGCCACAGAATGAGCCCACATCTGTGATCCGCGCACTTCAGTTCTGGTCACTACTTCTCACGTCCCTTATCTCGAGTTTCACTTACCTGAATTCGCCGTCGTCGAGGTCGCGAGTACTGAGCTAGCAAGTGGTAGCGAAGATCATCCGTCACGGCCAGATGCTCCACAGGAGATTAGAAACTTCAAGCTGTGTGGGTCGGTAGTGCGTTAAAGCTTTATATATAGGTAAGTTTTATTTTATATCGCAAGAAATTAAATAGGCGATTGGGGGGCTACATTGACGCCCCTGCCAACTTCACCTCGGCTGGCAACGCTGCGCTCGTCTACTTTTCTGTTTACCTTCCTTGTGTCGTGAGTGTTTGGGAGGTTGAGCCGTGTTCTCTTTTGCTTTCTGGCCCATATTTCCTGTACAAGGTACTTGTTAAGTAAACACAGTGAACTCAACGATAACTTGAATCCTAGGATGTTTGGACATGGAAATGTTGTTTCCAAAGCAAGGCTGTTAGCGAGTAACGCAAATGGATTATATTTCCGCGCGGCGATATTACAATCTCAGTACAGTAATGATGCAGCCTCTGTCTTCAGGACGCAGATTGATAGAAAGTCGCCAGAATTCAAGGTATAGAAAAATAGTTTTCATGCATATTTTTTCATGTATCTCGTAACTCGTTCCAGGAAAATTACCAAGCTATGCTCAAACTTGTTACGGAGTTGCGGGGCACCGTTCAAACCGTAACCCAAGGAGGTGGCAGTAAAGCCATTGAGCGACATGTATCCAAAGGGAAAATGTTAGTTCGAGACAGAATAGCTGCACTTTTAGATCCCAGTTCCCCATTTTTGGAACTGTCTCAATTGGCGGGTCATAAACTGTACGGCAAAGAAGAAGTCCCAGCTGGCGGTATCATAACAGGAATTGGAAAAGTAGCAGGGTAAAAAAAAAAAATCCGGTCCGAGTATGCTGTAGTATTATGGGATTGGTCTGAGCCCTTGAATGATTCCGTAGAGTGGATGTGCTAATCGTAGCCAACGACGCTACTGTCAAAGCTGGAACGTACTACCCGATTACAGTGAAGAAACATTTGAGAGCCCAAGAGATTGCTCAGCAGAATCGTCTGCCGTGTGTTTACTTAGTGGACTCAGGTGGAGCCAATTTACCTCGTCAAGCTGACGTCTTCCCGGACAAAGAGCATTTTGGACGAATTTTCTTCAACCAAGCTAATATGTCTGCCATGGGGATTCCACAGGTTAATCTCGGTTTTTGGCTTCCCCGAGTTTCTCTTTATGCCTGTATTTTTCCCTCATGGAATGGAAAAAAATGGTTGGATGTAGATTGCTGTCGTAATGGGAAGTTGTACTGCCGGCGGTGCCTATGTTCCTGCCATGGCTGACGAATCGATAATCATTAAGCAGCAAGGAACTATTTTTTTAGCCGGACCACCCTTAGTTAAAGCTG
Organism: Triops cancriformis; assembly: GCA_020615345.1. Lineage (NCBI taxonomy): Eukaryota > Metazoa > Arthropoda > Branchiopoda > Notostraca > Triopsidae > Triops > Triops cancriformis. The sequence goes on along the minus strand of JAHZNP010000068.1, from coordinate 51,372 downwards.
CCACAGGAGAAGAAATCTCAGCGGAAGATTTAGGAGGTGCAGAGCTTCATTGCACGTAAGAGATATCTTTTATTATGTTTTTTTTGTTTGTTTTTGCTATGGTTGTCGCTTTTCCCAGGGGAGGAGAAGGAAAGTCTAAGAGATTGATTTTCGTTTCAGGAAGTCGGGAGTAACAGACCATTTTGCGCTGGATGATGCACACGCGCTTCATTTGGCAAAGAGAGTAATTATGAATCTCAATTGGAATGTCAGGAAGGAAAAGCATTCTTCTTTTGTCGAAGTGGACAAAATAAAAGAGCCGATTTATCCAGCAGATGACTTGTATGGTGTCGTTGGTGGTAATTTGAAAAAAACGTACGACGCGAGAGAGGTGACTTAAGTTCTGTTCTGTGTTGATTTGTTAATCATGCTCGTTGCCTAAGGTCATTGCAAGAATTGTGGACGGCTCCGTATTTGACGAATTTAAAGCCCGGTACGGAACGACGTTGGTAACTGGCTTTGCGCGTTTGTATGGTATGCCGGTTGGTATTATTGGTAATAATGGCGTGTTGTTCGGAGACTCTGCAGTTAAGGTAGAGAAGTCTTCTGTTCCGTAGAGCCAGCCATCTATTTAGGCGTGTTTTTCTTTCATAGGGAGCCCATTTCGTGGAACTTTGCTGCCAGAGAAAAATTCCTCTTCTCTTTTTGCAGAACATCACTGGTATGAACCTGGAACGCCCTTTACTTGGTGTTCGGTATTGATTGAGTGTATTTTTTTCTCGGTGTAGGTTTTATGGTAGGTAGGGAAGCTGAGTCGACTGGTATTGCCAAACATGGTGCTAAAATGGTAACAGCCGTTGCGTGCGCTCAAGTGCCAAAGCTTACCCTGCTTATTGGCGGCTCTTACGGAGCTGGCAACTACGGAATGTGTGGCAGGGCCTATAGTCCTCGATTTTTGTACATGTGGCCCAACGCTCGTTGTTCTGTGATGGGTGGCGAGCAAGCTGCAAATGTCCTCGCGCAAATCAGCCGGGAACAGCGCCAGCGAGAAGGCAAAACAGTATGTATTCTCGCGTGCGAGTAAAAAAAAAGAAAAGAAAAATAAATCGTTTCCTTGTCTCTTTTTCTCATTTCAGTGGACTGAAGAAGAAGAGCGAAAGCTGAAGGAGCCGATCGTACAACGGTTTGAGGAGGAAGGCAACCCGTACTACACCAGCGCACGGTAAGTGAGCGTTTTCCATATCGTAGAGTTGCACGCTCCCTTGGGTTCCATTCATCCATTCACTTGGCACGGTTTTTATTGGGTATATTAGGTTATGGGATGATGGCGTTATCGACCCGGCTCACACGCGACAGATCCTGGGACTCAGTTTAAAAGCAGCTTTAAATGCTCCGATTCCTGATACGAAATTTGGCGTGTTCCGAATGTAATGTAAAAAGTTCAAAGAAATGAAGGAGTGTTAGCAAGAAGAAAGTTTATTGCACTGGGCTTGTTTTATTTTACAATCCTTGTAGCACTGCCAGTATTGTAAAAAAAAGTATATTATACGTCAAACATTTTCAAGTTGTGGAGCTACAACAGGCCATTTTTTGTTTTAATGAGAACCACGAGTTTCTTTTCCCTTCACCAGCCAGACGCAGTTTTCACGATATAACACAATGTTCACATTACGCCAATTCCAGGGAGCAAGTTTTCCCCAACGACGGAAAAAGTACCCCCCAAGTTACCCAGATATGTGAATAATGTACGTGCGAGAACTAAACTATTCAGACACCATTACTTTACTGTGGTAAAGTAAAAAGTGGACAGTTCATTTCGGATATTTTTTGGTAACTCGGTTCTATTGGAAGATGAGGAGGACATCTTTAATTACTAGTACTACTTACACGTCACTAAAGTAAACAAGCGAACATTTACCATGTGCAAGTAGGATGCGAAAACTATGACAAAGTGGAATGCAAAATCCACTGGTACATCGAAGGGTTAGATTACCCCGAGGTCAAACGGCGTAATGTGAACATAGTAGGTAACTCCCGAGAAAGCAAGCAATGTAGCGTAGTTTACAATTTATCACAATCTGTATGGAGAGATATTTAGCTTCCTGTCAAAAGTTGCGTACTGCTGTGTCGAAATTCGACTCTTGAAGAGAATGGAATGCAGGAAGCTAAAACGACATCTCCGTCATCAGACTTTCTGGAATGATTTGTCGTTGGTGCTTGTCAAAGTACCTAGTATGTATGTTCAGAGATGTTAGACGAATTTCGAGAGTAATACAATAGGAAATTCGTAATTTTTACCTTTGTTGAGCAAGCTGTCACCATCAAAATCCACTTTAAGAACCGTCGTCATAGTAACTTGAAACACTGTGTTGGATTTCCACGATGCCCGGTTATTGTCAACGGCACGACGACGTCGCCCATAACCCGTTTGTCCGTTGCTACACTCAACCTTAAGTAATGGAAATTATACGTTGGGATGGTGAGTTAGATTCCGCTTACGCCTTCGCATGTATCCAGGCAGACATCAATATTGCCTCTAAACAGCACAAAGTTCGTTTCAGGGAATTTGAAAGCTCGGAAGCGAGCTGTGATCGTATCTCCGTCGACAGTGTTGAAATTATCAAACAAGTAAGGGTCCACCGAACATCTGGAAGTAAATTTATTTGATTTAGTCACAAGAAAAATTGAGAATAGGTTGAATATGGATGCCGTGAATTTACCCGTTAAGAATGATCGTTTCTTCCTTGGTCTTTTCATCAGTGACATCCATGTAGCTCATACGCAATCCGTACGTGGAAGTACTGTTCTTATCCAAATATACTTCCATTGACAAGGGTGTTCCTGGTTGGACTAACAATTCGGAACCAATAACAGCCCCATTTTGACGGACGTCAATGCCGAGGATTGGCACAGGGGCGCGACCCATGACGACTTCGAACGTAGTCAAGTCGTAATCTCTATATTTAGCATGTCGTTAAGGGGCATACTTATTTCGTGAATTTTAGAGGTTGTGTTACTCGGCTTCTTGGAAACCTTCGGGCAAGGTATTGCGTTTCTGAATACCATGGACTAATTGCCGGGGGGCCAAGTCGCATTTAACTAGGAGAACGTCTTTCGGGCTGTTGTCGGTGTATTGAACTATCAAACGATGATAGTAAACTCTTCTTTGGTTCCGTTTGTCTACCACTTTCGTAAGACCGCAGTCAAAAAGATGGTCGAATTCTAAGGTAAAAACGGCGCGGCCCGGACTGCGGATAGGCTGGCAACCTATAATCAAAATCGTTAATCTTTCCGGTCGTAACTGACACACAGTCTCAGGGTAGTGACCTGTGTTTTGCAGCTCCTTGAAGCCATCAAGGTAGACGTCCAAAACATCCTCCGTCAGGGCCACATCAACGGTCATTTGCTTTGGGTCACATCGAACCTTGTGTTGAACTGGAAACACATTTTTCATTTCGAAATTTAATTTTTACTAGCATTGTCAAAGAGGTAACCGTAACATAAAGTATAGTGCACTAATAGATATTCATTCCAGAATGATTCAGAATTTTGACCTTCTGACTTGCGGTGGTGGAAAGGTTGGTGCAATCCAACTACTCCCGTAGGCACGCCCACGCAGTCAGTGAATACTTGGTGCAGAATTTTACGCGTAAAAATAATAGTTACCTTGAGGCTTAGCGCTTACACAGGAAACGAGTAATAGTAAGGCACCACAAAGACTTAATTTGTTTGCCATTATGGTAATGGCAACTAAAGAAACTGGGCAGATGTGAAAGACTACGATGCCGTACCACGTCACACCTTGCACGCTCGAAAGCGAGTGCGACGCAATGAGAATGCTAAGCTCAAGCCCAGAGCACTTTCTCACCTGTGCTTGAGACGCGAGAGGAAAAACTTGAAGGCTAAAACCCTGTCCCTTTTTACCTGGGACGGAAAGCGGTTCTGTTGTCTTCTGGACAGTTTTCATTGCCGAAAAAGGGAAGCTGGCTCTGCCAAGGTTTGTGCTTCTCGGCAATACGAGTTCGGATATCCTTGCGGGCTTGGCATGGGCGTTAAGATGGAATTTGTTTTGAGGACTAGTAAGTTAGAAGGTGCACAGTATCGAATACCTGCCTCCGGAGGCAGATGAAAGAGTTGATGGTTCTTTAGACTTCGCCGTGGTAACGTGAAAGGGGATCTTACCAACAATCTGCTTTCTCATTCGTTCCAGAATTTGCATGTCTGTTGTCTGACTTTTATATATTCATTGTTAAGGCTTTTTATCGTTCTGTATTTATTCTAAATTTGCCTCTGAGAAGAAAACAGTCCTTTCAGGAGACGAGCAAATATGACGAGTCCTTTTTGAAAGAACAGATTTTCTCCCTCATTCGTTGCTTGTATCTCTTTCCTGCAGCTGACACGAAAAACTTTTTTGTTTTTTGACAATGTATCTGTATAGAGAGCAAGAAGCACCACCAAAGAACAAGTTGTCAATATGGAGTGTTTTTACAACATTATAAACATAAATAAAACGACACCATTCGATAGTGTTAGCGAAGCAAAAGGGCGTCAGAACAATAGTAATTTTCTCCGATATACCTCAGTTTGACTTTCCTCATCCTCTGTTATTTTGGTTCACATTTCCTTAGATTTGAGTAGTAATTCCTGGCGGTCAACTTTAGCCCAGTTTGCGAACCGTACGAGTACTTTTTAAACAGCATGGGATTCCGGAAGCAATATGAATGTTGAGTTACATTAAATTTTACGTCGATAATTTTTTTACGTTGTTGTCAAAGTCCAAACTCGATCTACGGTAATGTTCCTGGGCGAAAACTAGGAATGGTAACGATAACGCGGGCGCGATTGCTAAGCAGTAGTTCATCCACGTTACTCCTAATGTGAACATGCGGGTATTAGACGAACGAAAGCTTATTGGAGAGACTACAGCCAGGAAAGCTTACCTATACTTGGAACGAAGAACAGAAACAAAAAAATGGCTGCCATTAAATTGAAAAGCACCGTCATAAACCCGCCGACTAAGCCTTCCGGAACAGGGTAAGCCACCTCTGCAGTTAATTCGAAAAATAATGGCGAGGCAGCATAATTGCACGAAGAACCCAAAACCGTACAAACATAGATACTGGTCACTGAGTTGGGCACGATGTCAAGACACATGAGAGCTAAGTAAGTAAAACAGATTGTAGCGGCGAGTAGAAGAAGGACAATCGTTCGCTTCATGTGTCTTCGCCAGGCGAATACGTCAGTCAAGTGTGCAATTGCCAAGGCAAAGATACAACTGGCACAGATCGACCACGTACCCAACCAGCTGCTGGATACCTGTACGAGTCAGAATGACCAAAAGCTATATTAAACATTTTCTTTGACGTGTCTTTTGCTGTTACTAGCATGAAATTGTTGGTATACTTTTCAAATAGAAATGTGAAAGCCCACCTGATCCATGCCTAGTGTACTTAAATCGATATCCAACACTCCCCACCAGGCGCCCAGTATTCCTTGACTGATACTGAACGCAAGACTCAATAACCACACATCTTGATCCCTGTTACAAAATTGGAAGACGCCATGGATTTTTTTTAAAAAACAATTAAACAAATTTCTTACTTAATTAAGTGTTTGCAACCATCCCACACATTCATTCGCGGAATACTCGAGGTCATGCTCGGTGGTAAAGTGGGTCTATCAGGAAAATCGCAAAGGACGCAGACACACAAGAAAACACAGACAGCCGCCTCTATTGTGTGAATAAATGAAATGCATTTAATTACAAGTGGAATGAATTGTTAGTACAGTCAGCAACTAATTTAATGGACGAACAAGCGAGGAAGGTCCGTTAAACTCAGTTGTTCAACAAAGCTTTGAACTTGACAACTAGACTTTTCTGTATTACTTACCTATGTACATCAATTGCGTTATTTCTTTCCGCAGTTCTTGTTGTATTTGAGTATCGGAAAGTGTGGAATTTATGTCGGGTTGCTTAACAATTAGAGGGCCCAGAAGAAAGCCACCAGCATTTCCGAGGTGGTTAAACACGGTGCTTACACCTAGTCCAAGTAACATTAGTGAAAGCGTAACTTAAATTTGGCGTTTGCATATAAACCTGTTCCCGTCGTCCTTTCTTGAGGAGGAAACCACAAAGCGGACAACATTGAAGGCGCGGAGAAAAGAATGATACCTGCCAATCCGTTGCATATGGCCGAGATGTGAGCAATACTGTCATATTTAATTTTAACTAGGAGTAATAATTTCGTATGATATTCATTTTATTCTAGCTACATTGTAAAAATCTGTTCTTCGCACGTTACACATCTTATTCCTGTAGCGACGACCATTATCCCCGCTGTGAAAAGTATCGAAATCCGCAAGCCTAAAATGCAAAGTGTCGGTGTCGTCCACTTTGACTATTTTGTGTGGTTACCTTTATTTTCAGCTAACCAGCATAAAGGTAGCGCAAAGATAACGTATGTTATAGTCCCCCAGTTGCCAAACAAGGCAATCGTGGCCGTGTTCCATGATGGAAATGCAGCAAGCGCAGACTCCGCGATCGGGCCAAAAGTATTCCACACAGCGCTCTATTAGGTAGTGACATCCCATTTGACGGTAAAAAAAAATAGTCTGAGACGCTAGTAGTAATCTACCGATTAGATAGTTCACCTGTACAAACGTTAGCGCAGAAAAAAATCCAAGAATGTACCATCGTTTGCGGTACACCTTTATACTACTACTTTCCACATTTGAACTCGATTGAGTTTCGTAGTGTAACTCATGACTAGTACAACTTGTCGACGGAAGTAGCTTAGATAATTCACTGTCGCAGTTTTCGTACATTTTCACTCTAGAACGTGTTAGGTTGTTTACGTTCACGAAACATTTACCTAGAAGAGATACTGGAAATGTAGGTTACAGAAGACAGCCGTAACACGTGTGTAACCTTACATGACCCCCAAGCTATAAAACCAGCGAATGGCAGTTGCAGGCTGCAAAAATATCGTCACAACGTTGTTTTGTGTTGCGAGTACTATCCCGAGCAAAAAAAAAAAAAAAACACTGCAGCAGTAAAAGGACGTGAACCAATCGCTGTCTACGATAAAAGTAGGACCGTGACATTTGAAAGCATCGCTATTTTAAATGTAATGTAAATAACACAGTTTTAAGCTTGAATGTATTCCGGTTGCTTATGTCATGCGGAAAAAACCTTACGTACGTTTTCGTACCCAAATCACGTTCTTCGTGAAAGGTACAAAGTCCGTAACTTCTTCTCATGAATTAATATGCAACTACTTGTTATTGCAAAATTAGGACAAGAGAATTCTTTTCATAGTTTCTTGGAAGGATACCGAGTATTTTCGAAGGCTGTTTTGAGATTCAATTGCTGGGGTACGTGGAAATTGTATTCCAGAGTGGATACCAACTATATTTTGAAAAAGCTACTAAGTGAAGTACAAAAAAGGTTTATTATAGAACAACAGTATGCGGCCTAGTTTTACAAGAACAGCGAAGTTTAAATGTGAGCAAAACATGTTTTAATAAATAGCTACAACGTCAAGGAACGAAGAGCATCACTACTTAGACATATTTACTCGTGTTATTTGTGCACTATTTATATAAGAAATTCCACCAAAATGCAAATATTAGCACTGGTGTCGAGTGCAAAAATAAAAACAAATCCAATTTCGCAGTCTACCTTTTATATAGCTAGCGATTTGTTGTAGCTTTAATTCCCTTCGCCAGGCGAAGGTAAATCAGCCTCAAGAGACTTGATTAGACTTCTGCGCTATTCTATGCACTTCTTTTTACTCAGCATACGTCACATGGTTCGGCTCTTTCTTGTTTGGGAAAAGCCAAGCCACTTCGATTGCCACTGGCTAGTAGTACGGATCCCTGAAACAAGTCAGAATAGGTGGGATTGCGAGTAGATATATGAAAATAAGAACAATGAATTTCTTTTGTAAGAGATAACATTTATGTAAAAGAATTTCTTCTTTGGCCAAAAACGAACTAAATCAAGGTACTTCTTTACAAACACAGTACATTACAATAATGTCGACGCTATAATCGTGTATAGTGTTCTACATTACACAAGTCGATTGACATTCACAAAATGCTTCGGTTTTGCACACGATTTTAAAAAATAAATCAGCTTAGAACTATGCTATTCAACACCACATCACCGTTAATTGATATGGCACGAACAGGAACAGTAAGGCGGTCAACGAACATACATACAAGCGTTTTGTTACAAAAGATCTTGAAATTATCTTTGTCTTTCCGTATGCGCAAGGTAAAAACTTGATTAGGTTTAAAAGGTGAAGGTCGCACTCGTTCTTCTCTTCCCCAGTGTCCCAAACTCTGCGTATTAAACACCAAGGCGTATCCCTCCTCTTCGTAAAAGCGTGGATTGACATGAAGAATAATCGATGGCCGAGGGAACCAACGATCATCCTCAAGAAGATTAACATAGAAGTAAGAGGGTAGCTTTTTAACTCGGCCACTAACCGTTATTTCTTGTCCCTCTCCGAGCTCATGTTCCAGGGATGTCAAAAATGGTACAGTCTTGATATCATAAAAGACAATTTACAATACAGAATGGCTCTTTAACTTGTCTTACCAAATTGTCAGAATCGCAACTATGCGAGGTTCCCTGAGTTAGGCGTAATAGAGCGTTCTCTGGATGGCGTTCAGAAAGCGTATATGCTACATCCCAGAGCGATATGTCCCCGTTTATGTTTACGGCGCTTATTAGGCTGTAATGAATGCGATGCTCGTAGATGCAAGTCAAACGGCCATCGACGGACAACTACAGAAAGAAATTATCCAATTCCTTTTGAGCAGGATGATTTACCAGAAAGGCCCAATCAGCGATAAAAAATTCCACAGTAAACGAACTACCGAATCGGAAAGGAAATTTTTTGGTGCAGGCTAACTCTTCCGTACCCCACCCACCTTCCCGTTGTATTCGAGAATTCCTTACGACTTGACACGTGTCAAAACGAGGATTAAAATGAAGAGCAATATCGGGAGTAGGATCCAAAGGATTTCGTATGAAGTCCACTGCGAATCTGTAGCACAAATATAAAATTATAGTTGTTGAATGAACATGACCAATGTGTATACCTGGAAGGGTTTTCGTTCACTTTGCCCTTTACAGTTATTAGTATTCCTGTTCTGAGAGGACGTACTGGTATTCTGGCGAAGTACGGCAAGGTCTACGACAGTTTTAGTCAAAGGTTAATTATCGCAATTGCATACATGTTGTGTATGACATAACATGCGTAACATTCTACTTAAATAAATATATTCTGTATAATTCCCCAGATATTCTCGACACTAGAATAGGGCAACTGAACACACTTACAAAGGAGGTTTCTTCATTTATTGTGTCCATTTGGCTGTTCTTAGATTAATAACAAAACTGATAACATCATTTCAAGATTTCTTTAAAAGTTTAATCAGGCGCACATGTTTCTCATGCTTGTTTATACTATTGTATTCATTATGACATCCGCTCTTTCCAGCTGTGACGTTTACATTTCTAGACACTCCTCTAAGGTTACAAGTCAACGTATAGAAGACGAAACCAGTTGAACGAGGTCCAAAACACGCATCGAACACGGCCCGAGCTCATACTACACGAGTATATGAGCCGAGATTATAGCCGGACTCGGGTCGTCTAAAGCGGCAGTCCCCAACCACCGAGCCGGTACCGGTCCGTGGCCTACTCGTGAGCAGGATTCCGCCCACCTTGCATAAGGTCCAATACAGTAGATGCCGGTTGAGATTACTTCTAGTATATTACTGCGTAATATTAACGGAAATTGTCCTCAAAATAAAAAATAATACTAAAGCTTCCTGAAATCATCTCTTCCACCGGTCCGTAGAAAAATTTTCTTCCATGAGCTAAACCAAGCCGTTGTTTGCCCTGTAATTCTTGCAGCAGACAATCTTTGGATAGCGCATACAACCGTTGTGTAGTGAACCGAGCCCTACTCAGTCGAGCTGAGCCCTTAACGACTTGCTCAGCCAATAGCCACACATAGATAAAAACCATCTACCACATGGATAATGATTACGCGTAAAGCTGCAGTTCAAATATTCCGTGAGTTCCTGAGCGATGGCAACGCTGTGCACGTAGACTCGCCTCCCACTTCATATGTTGAGGGCTGCCACTGGTTTGAGTGGATAGACCGGTTTCGTTTGTCACAAAGGGGTGGATTCTAAGAGCCGGCTGCAGCTTCAATATCGTGAAGCCTTCTAAAGCTGCCAAACCATCTGAAATAAAATGCAGCTTTTGCAAATTCTATGTTCGGTGCTCCTTTTTGTCGTGGTTTCTTGCGAGGAAGAGAAGACACATTCAGTAACCTACTCAACCGTGACGTTCAACGATGGAATTGCGAAGAACAATAATTTTGTCATGTTCTATGCACCATGGTAAGAGAATTTCCTTCATTGATCCCTCATTTACAACCCAGACTTCATTTCAGGTGCGGTCATTGCAAAAATCTCAAGCCCACTTGGGAACAATTAGCAGAGACACTGAACGCTAACAAGAAAGACGACACCCCTGTTATCGGTAAAGTAGACTGTACCGTCGACACTGATCTATGCAACAACCAAGATATTACTGGCTATCCAACGTAGGCTAACGTTTTAACTGCATGTTTGCAAGACTAACGTATTCGTATTAATTTTAGATTGAAATTCTTCCAAGCTGGTTCACATGATGGTGTGAAATACCGTGGTCAACGAGACCTTGCCTCCCTTGAAGCCTTTATTAAACAGCAACTCTCTAAAGAGGAGGAACCACAAGTAACGATGACGCGTTGTTTTGCATAAAATTTATTTTATGTAATTTCGTCTTGTAGGAAGTCAAGGAAAGCGTTAAGACTCCTGAAGCCGTCAACGGCTTAGTGGATCTGACGACCTCAACGTTCAACAGTCATGTCAAATCTGGTGACCATTTCGTGAAGTTCTACGCTCCTTGGTGTGGTCATTGCCAGGTAACTATTAATAACTCGGCATCATGTATACTCACTCTACTCGCATTTATCTAGCGTTTGGCCCCGACTTGGGAAAAGCTGGCCGAATCGGTAGCCCACGACAAATCGGTCTCTATTGCCAAAGTGGATTGTACCCAACACCGCGAGGTCTGCAATGAGTTCGAAATTAAGGGCTATCCTACGTTGTTGTGGGTGCGCGATGGCAAAAAGGTATGTTATTAAAAAAAGCTATCGGTACCAAAGGCATTCAGCACGTTTTTTGATTAGGTCGACAAATACCAAGGATCTCGCGCGCACGAAGATCTTAAAGCTTATGTAGACAAAATGCAGCGTGGATCAGCAGCTGCCGATATTCAGGAAGAACAACAACCGGTCCAGGTGGAGGCTAAAGAGGAAGCCGTGCAAGTTCATGCCGTGGCCTTGACGAAGGACAACTTCAAAAATGGCATCGCCACTGGTGTTACGCTCGTCAAGTTTTTTGCTCCGTGGTAACGTTTCCTCTCACTTCTGTAGCGTCTGTAGCTATTAGTAGCTTGCCGGCTAATCTTGTTTTAACCCAAAGGTGCGGTCATTGCAAACGTCTGGCTCCTACCTGGGATGAGCTGGCTGCCAAATTCGTTGATTCGACCCAGGTTACAATCGCCAAAGTCGACTGCACTGTCGAGCAAGACTTGTGCAGCCAACAGAACATCGAAGGTTATCCTACTCTGTTCCTGTACAAGCAAGGCGAGAAACTCGGCGAGTATGAGGGTAATCGTAAATTGGACGATTTGCACAGCTACGTGACCCGCCATCTTCATCGAGATGAGTTGTAAAGTTTGAGATTTTTGTACTCGTCTTTCACACAGCTTAGTGTGCATCCCGCTCTTGTTTGCTAGGAACCTACCAGGCATTTTAATGTTAGACGTTGAGCACCCTGAAATATACTGGACTGGTTCCGTTTTTACATCCTAGTTTGTACCATTTTCTCGTCCGGCGTTAAATACGGAGTCGCGTTCGTTGGCTTTATACTGTAATAACTTTCATATAAACTTTGAAAGGAAAATGTTCTCAAAATGCACACATAACTTTATAAAACACACTTTAAGGTACCTACTCAATAGGAATTGTCGAAGTTGTTCGCTCACTTAGTGTCCCCTCTTCACTCAGCGAACGCTGCATTCTCTTCTCCAACCATCGTTGGCACAATTTTGCAATGCTCTCTTGCTGATGAGCACGAGCTTGCTCGAGCACGTTTTCCATGAGATCCGGTTGGTTAACTTGAACAGCTTCCATGTAGCCAGCTTTGAACCACCCCAAGTCCAAGAGGCACTGAATCTAAATAAATACACATACCGATGAATATGAGCGGTGAAAATAAGTGATTTTGTACTTTGATGTCTGTCCGCTGTATCAAGCCTAAGCCAGTTTTCACATCTGCCGAAGAAGCACCTAATCGTGCCGCCAGTCTCAGCAAATCCGATACCAAAGAGTCTAGTTCTTGGGAAGACAAAGCCGATTCTATCGAACGAGTGTAACGAAGAAGTTTCCACACTTGACTCACTAAACCTCGAGTCACATAAACTTCACAAGCCGCACTCCATACAACGAAGCAATCCAAGGCCAATTTCTCACAAACCCTGCAAAGAGATTAAATTGTCAAGCTACTGTTAATGCACACGTAAAGTGCATTTCTGAAAAAAATAATTAACAGAAAAAACAAAATGAGCAAACGAATAATATAACGAAACACACACTGAAATAGCTAGAAAAACCAAAATATAACCACTGATGAATAAACAAGCACTTACCTCAGAGCAAGCTGAAAATAGGCAGCATCATCCAAGTTCGTTAATAACAAAAGTATAGCCACTAATTCACAATCCATGTTTCGTTCGCTTAACAAAGTTGCGACATAAGTTTGAGGACTGCAAAAGCGAGACAAGCCAAATAATACGGGAATATTTTCTTCAAAATGCGCCGAAGTGCAATTTTCCCATAATTCCAAAACTTGATTTTGTAACTGTAAAACCAATTCTAGATGCTCGACTGACACTGGACTAGTTGAGTGATACAACCCTGTACCAAAATGATTTAAGTTTTCGTTGCGGGATTAACAGAATGTACATACCCGAGGCGTCGGACTTTTTCTTCTCGATATACAGCAAACCTTCTTTAACGTAGCGCTTATAGAACAGTAATTCGTCAAGATTTCGGGGACGACTGCAAAATAGTTTTGAAGTCGCTGTCAGAGTTGCTCCAAGCCAGTCCCCTAATACTTTCTGGAAAGCCAGTAAGCTATGTTGCATACCGTTTTGATCCATAGTTGTATAACAATGTTCAATGTAGCCCTAGAATTTCCAAGTCAAATTTGCGTTTCAGAAGCTTGAGCTAAAAGAGTTTCAACCTTCCAAAACCGGGTCTCCTTATTTGAACGATGCATTTCTTCCACTAAGGTAACTAGCATATTCATTCGCAAGGCCGGTAGAAAGAAACTGTGATAAAAAGCTTCCCATTCAGGAGGGCGCTTGTTCAACAATTGACACCCTTGTCGCCATTTCCCATATTTGGCTAACAAGGCAAGGCAATCCTCCACCTTGCCGTACTCGGTTAAGTAATATACAGCTTCTTCCAAGTACACGTTCCAGACACACAAGTTCGATGGTTCTGTTAAATTCTGACCCGCAGCAATACGCTCTAAATGGGAGGTGCTTATATAATTTTCCTACAAAGTAAGTCTTCAGCCATAAACTAGCTTCAATATACGCCACAACGTACCTGGACTGCGTTTCCCGCTGCAGAGGACTGACACTGATTGCCTGCTTCCAAAGCTAAAGTTTCAAGTGTGGAGATGATTTCATTCAAAATAGGAGACTTTACACCCTCTTTCCCGTGTTTGATTCGACTTTGACCTAAACAGCGTTCAAAGCGCTGCCGCGCTGCTTGTAAACGCCCTACTCTTAAATAAACCAGACCCCAACTTGCCCAAATAGAACTCGAGTCTAAACCGCACTTGGTGCTCAAATCTAGCGAAAGTGACCACATTTCTTCCCGAACCAGCGCTGCGCATAAACTGGCAAAAACAAAGGAAAAATTTAGATGAAAACTGTCAATTAATAAGCCAGAGACTTACTGTCTGCCTGCGTCCTTATTCTGCAAAGTTTGAGAGGGAAGCAGGTGTAAAGAGTGCGCCGAGATGAGTACGGTGTACAGGTCAACTTGTGTCAAAAGGGCTTCACAGGCTTGGATTCCTGCAAGCACTTTGCTAGTCGGAGGCATACACGACGCGTACCGCATTTTGGAAGCCAACAGGAGTGACCGGACTAAATGCAAAATTAAGCCTGGGTCCACTTCACTTTGACCACGTGAAGGCTTTATAAACGATAACAACCGCGTGCTCTGATCCCGCAAGAATTGTGCGACCATCAAGCTACCTGAAGATGGAACCCAGTTTAACCAATGTCATGATAAACTGATTATGTGTATGGTATACTTGAGCTGGGTAACAAGTCCACCAAGGACAAGGACAAAGTCAAACTAGGCGTATATTCGTAGCTAAAGTCTCTTCTTACTAGTGCATTTAACGCGGGATCATCTGCATACAACCTCCATGCCATGTGACTAAGTAAAGAGAGAAATTAAAAAGCAATTAATAAATATTACATAAACTAAACAAGAAAAAAATATAAAATTTAATAGCAATGAGATAGAATAAAGATAAAATAATGATAATTTAACGGGCTGGCACAGCAATTCAGTATTAGGCGACACTAACAACAGGCGAAAGACTATAGCGGTCACTAGAAGGTAAAAACGAATTAGATTAATGAGAAAATAAAGACAATAAATATAACTAGGTGAAAGACAAATCATTTATCATCAAAACATAATAAAAATTGAAGGTTAAGAAAGTAAATGATCTAACAGGAAAAAAAAGGCTTGTTCATCAATGTTAAGAAAGAAAACATTACTGCGATTCGGAAAGGCTTTTCGTTTCCTTTCTCTCCGCCGTGTCCTCTTGTCCTTCCCGCATAGCATGATAGCATTGAATACAAACACGGACGGCCAAAGGAGCATAAGGCTGGATGGGCACACGATAGGGTGAACACGTTTTGCATACTACGCGTCCACAGCGTCGGCAATGGTGTCGGCGCTGGAACATAGAAAACCGAGTCGTCTTGCAACACATGCAATCTTGTTCCTACAGAATTACAGCAAAGATAATTCCTCATACAACGTTTAATTTTAGGTTTCAGTACTTGAGTATCCGGGATCCATTCGTCGCGAGGAGGAACCGACTGTGGTAACACGTAAATATCACCTGGGGTTGCTGTTTTACGTTGGGGACTTGAGGAGGACTCTTGCTCAACCTGCACGGTCTTGCTCGGTAGGACGATATCTAATGCCTTTCCAGCGTATTCGAGCACCAGAATCTCCAAGTCATCCACCGTGACACTATTTTGAGCAATAGAATTCCTCACAAATTCCAAGGCAGTTTTCGTGACTAATGAAGCAGCACCAAATTCTTCGTTCATTAGCAGTTGTTCTAAGATCAGTAACGGAGTATTGATCAATGGATTTAGCTTTTCTCTTAGACTAGCATCCAAACTAGCTAGAATTGTGGTTCCCAATTGATCCTGTAAATTAAAGTACAAACACATGAAATGTAACTAGACTGCGCATTACAATTACAAAAAAATGGCTACTACGGCGTTTCAATCCTTTTATACCTTAGCAATTGGTTCGTCTAAACCAGGATTGGTGAGAACCTCGTCTCCGGATTCAGAGTCGTAATGATCGTCTGTGTTCTGTGCGATTAATGCCCTATAGCGCTGAACGATCGTCACCTTATCCTCTGTGGACCCACATATTGAGATTTTGCTACATTCTTTTCCTAGTCTTATTGTACGTACCTTTGCCTGAGAGTTCTTCGGCTAATTTAGCTAAGGACGGGCACGACGCCCGCAAGTACTCCAACCACGGACTGGGCATGGAATACCTGCACTCGGGCAGCGTAATGCTCGGCCAGCATTTCTTGACCATGAGAACAGCAGGCGACATTCCCAAAAGCTGAATGCCTTTCGCTAACGCGGGTGGAACTTCAGGAAGGAGCGCAAGCATTTCTGTTACAGTTTCTTCAACATCCACATTGAATATAAATTGCGGTTCCGTCTTCAACCTTCCCTCCCAATCACCTTCAATGTTCGAAGCGTTAAAAAATAGTGTTAATCGCTTAAGTAAGGATTTTACTTGTCGAGGATAGTGCTTGTACGATGCGGACATACAGACTGAGTTGTAGCATATATTGATTGGAAGTCTGTTGACTTTCAGTCTTCTCTGAGTATTTAACTAAGCCTATGCAAAGACTATGAATAGAGGCAAAACATTACAAAACGAAAATCAAACCTTCATGCAGACGCAGGAAGAACTGAGAGGAGTTCTGGCCGACATCGTTGTCCCTGAGCTCAACGTTAACGACATCTAGCCAATCAGCTAAAGCTTGCAAGTCTTTCGAATCAGAGTAAGGCACAGTCAAGAAAGAAACCTGGCTCGACGGAATCAATTGGTCAGCAGAGGCACGCGATGCGTTGATCTCGCCTAAGGTTATAACTAGTCTTTGCCAGCGACGGAGCGAGTTGAAGAATGAGGAAAATTTGTTCTAAGAAAGAATTAATTTCTTTTAGAACAATCCAAGCAACTTCTGAGTGTATACTTGATTAGAAAGATTCGACGGTACGTTTTGCAACTTTCCACAAATACTCTGCAGTAATGTTAAGACTGATGACCAGGGAATACCGGCCTGGCACGCCATATCACAAGAGACTAAAAGGGCATCGTCAACCAAACCTTCAAAGGATAAATAAATAAAGAATCAGTAACGAAACGAATTTACTTCGCATCGACGCCGACATGCTGCAGCGACGAGTTAAAAAGGCAAAGAGCTCGAAAATTTACCTTTGCTCTCGCTATTAGGCAAGAGCTGCGGTGGTGTCTCCGAAGCTATCAAGGAATCTACAGTAGCGGTCAACGACAGTGTTCTCAAGGCCGAGGAGGTGGCTTCCCGAATCTTCGACAGCGTCACACGTTTGGGACTGATACTGACAGATGGACTGATACTGACAGAGCCACTGTCACTTTTCTGCCGTAGTGTTACTTTGTTCGGGGAAGGCAAATTTTGGTTAGAAATTTGCGACAAACGTTTGACAGTGGCACCAAACGCCCGGTTGAATCTTAATTCTTGCCCGCACTCCGTATCCCACAAATCGTACAGCTACAATACAATGATTACACATTTCTTACTGGATTGCAGTTTCTGCCCTACCTGTGCGACCTGAACTGCTTCAGCTTGTTCATCATGAGCCATACATGACGTCATAAGTTGGACAGGAGACGCCAACAGACGGGGAATTGAGCCTTGATGGGCAAGACTAGCAGGTCCAGTCGCTGAATTGGTGTCCTGTCCCAAACGTGGGCGATAAGGAGGCGAATGCACCGAGCGAGAACGGGAGCCTTCCCCGCCTAACACCATTTAGGGTAAATCATTGCGGATTCCTAAAGTTCGTGTAACAAGAGTTTTTACTTGACCAACGGTACGACGAGCTGCCAGATGATGACTGTCGTTCTCTGTCGGACTTGCGCTGACGGTTGCGTTTAGGCTTGGTGACAGAGTCTTGCTCCGAATTACTTTGGTAGAACGGTAAGTCAGAACTCAGGACTAGCCGACTACAGCTTACATGATGATTTCGGATGAGCTCTAGCCTCCACAAACCCTCACTCACGTACTTGAGAAGCCTGGGGGTGAGATATAGAGAATACTTTTAAGTCGTAAGAAAAAGTCGGCTGAATGTACCTGCGATGAAGTTGTTTGTGGGAAGAAACTGTATGTTCCGATAAATCAGAAAGTTTAACGTTCATCCATGTCAAGAAGGACTTCAAAATCGTTTTATCCTGCACAGCGAAAACAGATGTCCTGTGATTTTGACTCCGGTCAGGCGAAACGGAACCGCTGGGGCTTTGATTACACTTTCTTTCATCATTTCGGTTTTCTTCCTCGGGGATAAGTTGGATATCAGAATTTTGGCAAAACAAACAAGCCCAGCAATATTCCAAAACGTTAAGCCTACAAACACAGGCCAAACTTTACGTCGATAGAAAATTATGAACTGATTGTATACCGTAATACGTCTGATTCGATTTTCGAGAAGTACTCTCGACAAACATTCCAGTAGTCCACCTTGGCTTTGCTACTCGTTACATGAGCAAACTTCTTGAGCTGTGTAACCCACGTAGGAGTTAGAAACGTGTACAGTGCAGCAAATACGGTCATAAGGCCAAAGAATGTGTCCTTTTCCTCCGTAGAGAAAAGTTCGCAAAAAGCCCACGCTGTGCTCAAGTTCGCTTGCGAAAGGGCACATTTCAGCGGAGAAGTACTCATAACTGACTTGAGCAACTCGCACGTGCTCGAATACATGTTAATTTGTGGCACAATTTTTCGGCATTCTTGGAATTTTTTAGATAAATCCTCAGTTACTTGACAGAGATTGAAAAATAATCCACGATTTTCCTCGTCAGTACTAATCTAATCCGAAATTAGTGTTATAAAACCTTACGCTCTTGAACTAACTTACTTCTAAATTCTGGACTCGCGTGAGAGCAGGTAACTCTAAATTTGAATTAAGCTCCCATAAATACGTAAGACACTGAATAGCCACTAGAATCTTTCGGGTTTCATCAGTCTCGTCTTCCTGAGCTTGTAGAGCCAAGCCATTGTTCTAAAAGATGATTTACTATTAGTGTATATGCCTCAACAGAGTACTAAACAAGCTCACAAGACATTTGAATACGGCAAGGTCCGGTTTCTTGAAGAACAATTCGTGCAAAATCACACAGTAAGCGTTCTTGCGGTGGAACTGCTCCTCTGAAAAACTCGCAACAATTTCAAAGTCGTAAAACTTCGAGAGCCATTCCTCGACGACTTCTTCGTCATTAAGCATTTCCTCTCGATCATTACGATTAGATTTTTTCGAGTTAAAACTCAACTCTGCTAGACCCTCCATTCAGTTAGATACTGCCTGTTTGTAAACAAGCCTACGAGGCGTGACCTTGCCAAAGGCCACTGTTGTCGAAATACCTTCGCGTAAATATTCCTAGGTGGTAGCACGGGTGGCAAATGACTCCAACATCTAAATTTTAAAAAATCTAACTTCACCGTTCTTAAAATAAAAAATCAGACATCACAAAACTTTACTTTTTGTATCAACTTTTAGAAAAATGCGTTTGCTTTCTTCTTCATATATACAGTACTCTTAAAAAAATCGACCCAAACAAACCTAACCTAACAGCCCGGCAGTTGCGCGAGCGGTTTCCGTCTCTAGCGCATTCCGAACGTTTGTGACCTGCAACAAGGCTTCCTCCCTCGACAAGCGGATAAATCTTTCGCCTGCTGACAGAATCTAAAAAATTTTCACGTTAGATGATGTACGTGACCGTAACTGACCTGTAATTCCCGCGCTTGTTGGTAAAATCCACCGAAAATCGACCGCAGAAAGCTCAAGTTCCGAAGTATAATTGACTTTCCCTTACAGCTACTGGGGGCGCTGATCATCTATGAATACATCAACTCTTTCCTTTTCCTTCCTCCTCTTTCGTTGTATCCGAAAAAGTTCCCTCTCGCCTGCAAAATAACCTTCCTGGCAATTTTGTAGCCGATTTCCGCCGTATCAAATTATGGCTCCTAATTTATTTTCCCCTCAGCCTGCTCAAGATAATGGTTCCCGACTTGGAATCAATGTAATTTTGTTGGGACCACCCGGTGCTGGAAAAGGGACTCAGGTACAATACAAGAAGCGGGTGTCATGTGCTAAAAATTTTACAATATTAATTAGGCTCCCAAGATGAAAGAAAAATTCTGTGTATGCCATTTGGCTACTGGAGATATGCTAAGAGCAGAGGTTGCATCCAAATCGGAACTCGGTCAAAAGCTGAAAAAAGTCATGGATGAAGGTACAACTTATCACACTTCAGACAAGTGATGATCGAGTTGACGTAATTTTTATGAGGGTGTAGGACAGCTTGTGAGTGACGACTTGGTTGTAAATATGATCGATGCCAACTTGGACAAACCGGAATGTAAGAACGGTTTCCTCTTGGACGGTTTTCCGAGGACCGTTGTCCAAGCTCAGAAAGTATTTCAAACTTATTGAACATTTATATATATTTTCTTACAAACCATTCACACTATCTAGCTTGACGATTTATTAGCCAAGCGGAAATCAGCTTTGGACTCTGTGATTGAGTTCGGCATCGACGATTCTTTGTTAGTTCGACGAATTTGCGGCCGTCTTATTCACCTGGCTTCGGGCAGAAGTTACCATGAAGAATTTCATCCTCCCAAGGAGCACATGAAAGACGATGTAAGGTGTACATGAACAAGGAAAGAGTTCATTTGACACGTTTCTGCATTTTATATGTTTGCTTAGCGTTCTCACGATTGATGTTTGCTTCAACAGGTTACAGGGGAACCCCTAGTCCGACGTTCGGATGACAACCCTGAGGCTTTGAGAAAGCGTTTGCAAGCTTATCATGACCAAACGACTCCCTTGGTAGACTATTATTCAAAGCGAGGTACTTTTGTCACTTTCTTTTCTTGAAAGCTGGCCGTACTTACGTTAATGAGCTGTTAGGTATTCACACGCGTGTCGACGCATCCTTGCCGGCCAATGTTGTATTCAGGAATATTGAGAAGCTTTTTATAGATGCCAAATCCAAGGATCGTGTTATGTTCGTCTAAACGTGCAAGTAATGGTCTTATTAGTTATTATTATACAACCACCAATAGCTATTTTGTGTTCCTGTGGTAGAGATCGACTGCGACGATCGTGTAGTCTGTTCTGCAGTTACGGAAGTTATGGGTGCAACTAATTGAAGCAAAAAACATCATCGGCTTGCTGTCAGTTTGTTATAGCTTCATGAAAGGGGTAAAATATACCGAATTCATTATATGACTGCGCGTTGTTGTACACTTCATTCAGTAGAAACTGAAGGCCGTTGTACGCGGAATTAGGAGAAGCTTGAAAAACTTTCAATTCCGCCTTGTCCATTTAATTTTCGTTACCCCGTCTTTCGCGTTTTCGGTTTACTGGAAATTGCTTTCTAATTTTGAGAGGTTAGGTTTTGCAGAAGTATAATTAAGTAGGGACTTGGAGGGATAATTTTCTTGGATAAAAAGACACTGGGACATTTCGTGTTGTAGCTTTCTTATTAGAGACATACCGGGTTGTTACATTAAATCAGGGAACCGCTTTGAAAAAGAATTATCTGGCCTTCATTTAAGAAGCCCTCATATTGGTTTTGACCTACAAAGTACACAGTGATGGCGGTCTCTGTAACAACTATGGTGGTCCTACGCTCACTAGAATGATCCACTTCAGATGTTACGCCACTGCACACATTCGTGTGCAATGGTGTTATTGTTCGCATTTCGCATGCGTTTTTTAAGGTGAATTCCCATGGTATATCCTGATATGATACGAGGTTTGTAGTGGCCATAATAAGAAACCTTGTCTCTAACTGAATTTGAACTCACTAGCCTTTCTAATCTTGGAAAAGTAGTCATACTTGTATTGTACTAGTACGTGTTGTAATGGTGCTATGTTGTTCGGTGATTGACCAAGGTTAACAGTTCGGTTGTCGAGCAATGGTGTTAGAGAAAGCACTTTCGAGACTACTCCTAAGGTGAACAAAGTACTATATTGGAAAATTCTATATACTCGTGGTTACTGAAGTAGAAAGAGGCGTGAGAGCAGAACGAGTAAAAATTGCAGTCAAAATGACTTTTCTTTTTACAAGTCTTTCTGGCGGTTATACACTCTTCTTGCATAACCTTTTTTCCCCCACGAGCTTCTTTCTTACAAGGATGCAGATATCCGCTTTGGAAGCTCTTCTTGTAGAAAGAAAGGGAAAGTGTATTATGGGTCTACATCCGGGTGGAAAGGAAATACCTTTTCGCTCGTCAAAACCTTGCGCCTTTGGATTTTCAGGAAAAATTAGGGACAAGGACACAGCGGTCTCTACAATAAACATACGGTAATTTCGTGGGGTGTCCCGAAACTTATCCGCTTTTCGATCTATCTGCAGTATGCTGTGCTTTTGTATACCTGACAACTACCAAGCAGTGTACCAACACGATGTACTCTGACGGAACTTTCTCTTCAGAGAGGATGCCAAACTCCATCTTAACTTAACTGTTGTAGCTCACTTGGGAGAATCTACTTAAAAGAAAGATTTCGAGCCAGTAACATCCATTCGTTGATTTTACGTTCAAAGAGATCCCCCCCTTTCCACTGTGCCCTTCTTGGGCTCTGTTCTCTCTCGCTCTCTTGCCCTTTCGTCCGAACGTATAGTACAGGGCACCAGAGCTTTCTCCTTTCTTTCTTCATTTCACTTGCTCTCTCCAGAAGACGTCCAACCCATCGCAAGTGGGTCAACATAGAAAACGCAGGGTTGGTGTTGCGATGTAATGTCCATTACTATCATAGCCGTGATATCGGTGGAAAGACCCTCATCCCCGCCTCAGTGTTTCGACGTTCGATCTTGACGTTGGAAGTGCTGTGTGAAAACTGTGATTGGGGAACGGTACTGTACCTACCACCTAAAGGTCTGTTGGGTTATACAAATGAACTGTAAACCGCTCGGGAACCTTTGTTCGCTCAAGGTAAAAGGTCAAGTGTGTATGGTGCAGGTTGTTTAAAGAAAAGGGAAAACCAGGTCACGCCTTCAGCAACTAAGGTCTCTTAGGGGGCCTCGATCTTTGAAAAAGTATTGTGTAGCAGTGAAAGGAAGATCTTTTTCATTGAAGTTTGGTAACCGGACTTGGCATAAAGACTTGGTCGCCCCAAAGAAGAAAGTTAATTGTGGGCCGTGTTTGGAATTCCGTGCTAGTCACTCTCGAGCCTCGCTGGCCTGATTAACTCATTTTTTAGTTATCGTTTTGAGGGATTCTTTGTCTTGGTGGGGGAGAGATTGAATCCCGGAGTGAATCAGTGTTTTTGAACTGCGACGTCGGCGACGAATAGCGTTTTCGCATCTCATTAACCTTGTTCTTCGCTTTCTCCGCGCTTGGAAAACGCCTGAACTGGTCAGTTCGAGTTGTGCGATTCAGTTCGAAAGTACCAGTTCCGTTCTTCGGCGTGGGGTACGTGCGAAAAAAGATCATGTACGTACGGAATTGCGTAGCGTGGCTCCTGCTGATGGCCTCCGTGTGTTCCGTTTTCACACTAGAAGGTAAGATCATTTTTTGATTTTTGGTGTTCTTTTGGTCGTGTTCACTAAAAACACATTGTATGTCAGGTTAACACATCAGGGATTTAGCCCGCATGTAAGAAATGTGAACGGTCTACACTTTTTACAATCATTCGGAGTAATCGAAGTGGGAAGGGGATTCCCTACTTTCACTTCCTATTGTTTAAATAAGGGATGACTGTGCCTATGTCACGTTCACGTGTGTATACCTGCGTTTGTGTGCGTGTATGCTCATCTCGATATGCAGAGACATAGATAGTGTTAATGGCACCAAGGGAAAGTTAAAATGCCGCCTCTGTCGCGAGGAAAAATATAAAAATAACACCAGAGCTTGACACAAAAATATCGTTCTGTTATTCAAATTTGTATCTACAGTTTTTTTTCTAATAAGAAAACTTAGAAATTAAGATTTATTTTTTTAAATAAGAAAATGAAGGAAACTTTACTGACGTAGACTCGCTTGTTGCCGTTTCATTATACTGTTCTTCTCTGCGCCTACAGTGCTTTCAGTTAATCTTGCCAGAACAGAATAGTGAATGTGGGAGGGGTGTAATGGTGTAATGTGAGGTATGAAATGGACTATGGGAGTCGATGCGATGGGGTTAACTTTTTATGGTTTTATTATTATTATGTGTATCTTCTAGATTTACTTCAGAATTGTTTTCTAGTACGGTAGCAACAACTGATGACTCCTTTCTTCGTAGAAAGTACCGGTCGAGAGTACGAAACTGGGCACCGCGACAAACGTCAAACACCATCTTTTAGTGTTGGTCCTTTTCAAGGTAATGTTAATGGTAAATTGCTGCATGTTGATTCAAACTTCAGCCTTTTATTGGTGGATAGCCCTGAACCCTATTGCTTACAAGCGTCACTGACATGCTCCAACTTTCTTCACCATACCTACTTCACGCACACCGCAGACTCTGCCCTGACAAGTATACGACTATTGCTTTACTTGATTTTCTCGTTTCCACGTGATTCAGTCACGTACGCAGTTAATCCCCCATGCCTGTATGACAGCTCACTGCAACGGTCCTTTTTTCTGCGTGAGACGGTTATGATTTTTCCCAAATCACGAATAAGTGATATGGACTTATAACTAATGCCTGGAGTTAATATTCCTTTCTTGCTTCGATGCCTTGAAACTCGCTAAACTGTCCTTACTAATCCGGTCAGTAGATTTAACGCACGCGACTGAACAGTAGATACATTTTTTATTTAAGAAAGCAGGTATTGTATATGATAAATGAGTTGCGTTATCCGATTAGGGCATTAGAACGAATCATAGTGTAACTGTTTCAGACCGATAGGTCTACATATAAAAATAAGTGTGTAAAATGTATTAGGAATTATTCCAACGAAAGGATCTACTTTCTTGCAGATTATTCAATGCCGCCACCTTTCGCGACCTGAACGTCGCCATGTTTGGGAACCAAATAGTTTTTTTCTCGATGTTTCAATATTGACTAATATGAAACACTGCCAATTCAGTTCAGGGTAAATAATTGCAATTTTCAGACAGATGCTTAGTGCTATTCGTAGTCGTTGGGTTAACCCTTAGCAACGTGCGTTGACAAGGCCAAGGCGTAGTGATTCCATTCCAGATCACAGGAAGACAGGACACCAGGCAATTTTTCAAATAATGTTAACGTTTTGCTTAAAGCACTGCTTGTACTCACGCAACCTGGGACACTTATTTCCACTGTTCTACTAACCGTAAGCTTAGCGTTTGACACGGGTCCTGACTTTGACTCTCTAGTATCCGGATCTAGCAGCAACGACTCGGACTCGGACGGCGACAAAGAATCTGGACGACATGGACAATCGCCCCAGCAACAATTTCTGGCAGCGGCGGTGTTGACTTTGGGAAAGCTAGCTCTCGAATCATCAGCGAATAATGAGCAACTCAAACCGTACGTCAAAGGCGTCCAAGCACTAAGTAGCATTTTGCCCCGTCCTGTAGTTGAGTTCAAAGATGGCAGGATAGTGTTGGGAGAAACCACGCCAGCTGGCAGCACGTTCCTTTCCGGTTCGTCTAGTAGTACGCCCGTAAAGAGCGGGGAATCTCAATCCAGCAATTCCGTGTCTTCAGCGACTGCGACGATTCCGCCCCGGACTTGTACCACGCCTGCCGGGAAAGTCGGCAAGTGCCAGGATTTGAGTTCGTGTCCAGCTCTGCTGTTAGATTTGGCCTCACTGCGTAAATCTATTTGCTTCAGGTCCCTCTTCGTACCTGGAGTTTGTTGTCCCGACAGTGGCAGGTACTAACTGAACTGCTTGCCGAGTAAAAAGAAGAAAAATAGTCCGCTAATCTTCTGATTTTTTTATAGTAGTGGTAATGATATAAACAGTGGGTCGAACAGTAATACTTCACCAGTGCGCCTCCCAACGTCTACCCCTACTACTACCACACCGAGACCCCAAACCAGCGCCGCTCAAAACGTAAATTTCCCTGCTGACAAGAATCCCATCAGCCAACTTTTCCAAACCCGTCCGCCTCATACGACAGGAACGAATCTTGTCTCGCAGTTGCTACAATCCCGCCCACCTCAGCCGACAGAACCGGACTCAAAATACGACTTCAGTATGCAAGTTTCGTACTTCAAATGGATTTCTTTCTATATTATTTATTTACTATTTAATACATTATTTAGTACATTATTTCAACAATGGTTTTTAGTAAAAAATGCTTGTATAAATAGGTGAATGCGGAGTGGTCCAAGTACCGAGCTTCCGAGTGGTAGGCGGTGACCTTTCGCGACCCGGACAGTGGCCGTGGATGGCAGCTCTTTTCTTGCATGGCCCTTCTCAGACCGAATTTTGGTGCGGTGGTTCCTTAATTAGCGACCAATACATTCTTACGGCTGCTCATTGTACGCAAGACGGGAAGCAGAAAAGGTACTCTTCTAATTCAAACCCCCCGAAAATTTAATTACTTTCTCAAACTCGACCTTCGTAACTTGTAGGTTTTCGCCGAGACAGTTTACAGCGCGACTAGGAGAGTATAACTTGAAAGGGAGCGAGCCGGGTAATCCCGAGACCTATCAAGTGACGGAAATTAAAGTTCACCCGTCTTTCAGCGGCTATGGATTTTACAACGACGTGGCCTTATTTAAGCTGGATCGTCCCGTCAAATTTTCTCCATACATCCGACCCGTATGTTTACCTTCCAGTCAGCAACAACGCAGCAGTAACTATGTGGGAGAAGTAGGCACAGTGACCGGCTGGGGCACGACATATTACGGTAGCTTTGGAATATTATTATTATTTTTTTTTACCAAGTTATTTGACGCTGTTGGGTGTCTTTAGGTGGCCGAGAGAGTAGTTTACTACGTGAAGTGAAGCTGCCAATTTGGAGGAATGATGATTGTGATAAAGCCTATTTTCAACCTATTACAGAGGTTTTCATGTGTGCCGGCTACGCCGACGGTGGTAAAGATGCTTGTCAGGTAATTAGGAACACAGAAACATATGGGTAGAGCACGTTTTAACGGTCGTACAACTTATAGGGTGATTCCGGAGGACCGTTGGTTCTTCAGCAACAGAACCGTTGGACGCAGATTGGTATTGTCAGTTTTGGTAATAAATGCGCTGAGCCAGGATTTCCCGGTGTTTATACCCGTATTACACATTTCCTTGATTGGATAGTAAGCAACAAAGTTTAACGGGGCGAAAGAAAGAGAAGTTTTTTAAGTGATGTTTGATGTCATTGACTCCGTCCATATTTTTGTGAACTCATGCTGCAGAGCAGTTACATATGTATTTATTCCTAACAAACGTTGGAGTCGCGATTATAATAATAAAAATGTTAAACATTAAAATTGGCCATCCCGTCTTACTGCGCTGATATCGAATGCGGTACAGCCTTAGCGTTTTGACTCGCACTTTATTTTTATAAGGGCGATTACAGGAGAAATTTTGCTAAAGTTTTAAAATCGCCCTACATTTCTTGCGCTATCGCAACTGAAAGTACAATAAATCCTGGGTACGGCTCTGCTTGTTTGCCTTTTCTCTCCATTATAACGAGTTTTCGGACAACCTAGGCTGGAAATAACATTAGAGTGAAGGTTGTCTTTCAAACCCCATGGTCCCGACTCAAAATCCCGTGGAACCGTGCGCACGATTTGCAGAGGTCGGTGGAAATCGCGAGAACACGTGAAACGAAAGAGCGAGATTTCAAAGAAATAACTTCCGATTATGTACTGCAAGGGAACAAGTACAAGTTCCACTCTTTAGAATTCACACGTTTTCAGATGAGTGAACCTCGTCTCCTCTCTTAGCTCGTTCAAAGAGGAGTACACATATTCAGAAACAAAGAAATAAGCCTGCAGGCGGGGCTGAAGAAAGAAATATGACTCCCGGCTAGGAACATGCAGATAGGGAGTACGGGTTGCTATGTTAGTTGTTAATACGCAAACGAAAAGAAAAATTTTGTCCTTTTCGGATTCAAGTCCGGAATACTCACTAGCCACCAAATAGTGGTCAATCAAATAGAGACTGTATGGCAGACCTGGAATTTTTTTTACAGAAATCTAGTTCAACTCTCTAAGTTTCTAACAAAATCCTATTCTATTTAAATCTATTTGAAATGTAAACTTTTCGTGTACACCTCAAAGTCAAAAATTAGCTAGAGTTTACAGTTTTTACGTCTGAATTACTGCAAAAGAAGGGAATTTAATCATGCGTATTTGACAGCGGAGGGAGAAGGGCTCATTTAGATGCATACTTCTGTTACATAGTGTTTTAACATAACGAAGTTTGTGTTTTTTCTGGTCGAACATTGCTTGAAGTACCTTCCCTCTCAAATCAATTATAATCAAGTTTAGCCACTTTTCTGGAAAAAAATCAAGTCAAAGTAAATCAACGTGGACCAAGTGAAATGAAAGTCAATTGAACTGAAAGCAAGTTCAAATACTCAAGAGCGATTCAATGTTACACACCTGTGCTGTGCAGCATTATGATTTTTTGTTCCTCATTCAATGCAGGATTTTTTAGTCACTTACGAGGTCTTTTAGTGCTGTAATGTTGGTGGTATTGAGCTATTAGCCAAGACTTGCAGTTCGACAGTTTGATGCATTTAGCCCCCTGAAAACCAACAGAGTTGACAAGCTTCTCGCATCGCCCATTAGCCATGCTCAAAGCGCAACAGTATACACTCGTATTCATACCAGGCACCGGTTTGAATTCTCCCAGTAACGCTCGCTCGCCTTCTCACTAGGTTATTTATTCCCACCCAAGCTCTCTTCTTCGGCGTAAGCTTATCAGCATGCTGTATTCGAAGTGATGTGCTATTAAACGATATCTACCCCTAATAAACATACACAAACGGGCTTTCCAAGGACTCCCCTCCCTCCCCAAGAATAGTTCGCAACTTTGCATGCGGATACGAATCGGAAAACAATTTTGTCCTGAAAAGGCAAAGCTTCTCTCTCTTTTGCTACTAGTCACAAAGCTCTCCCACTTTAGAGCATCCCTTGTGCACTTTGAATTGACTAGCAGGAATGTCACAGGGCCACGAACCCTGTACCCTCTCACTCCTTCCGAACCATTCGGGCATGCAATGTTGCAATCTTGATCCAATTCCCCAAAACAATCTTAGCCGCTCAATTGACCCATCGCGTTTACAACTTCCTTATCTAGCTTGTTAGGGAATAGTAGACTACAGGACTGGCCAACCCCATCATTTATCATCAATATTCTAACCCGCAACCAACGGACTTTAAAAGGCGGACAAGGTTTGCTGTCGTATTTCTATAATTATGCAGTGATAGTAACAATAATTACCGAAAGTCCAGATTGTCTCTATTGCCTTGGCTGACCCCATATCTGAATGGCTGATTGAGGACTGATGCCTTATAGGACGTAATTAGTGAATAGTATTTATTGTTTAACTAACCAATTCTCCCTAGCAATTTTCCTCATACTCGCAATTATAGAAAATTTCATTACCTCGACAAGGACTCGGAATGGACTGATTAGCACAACCGGAGTTCTCCTGTAGGCTGAACGATTCTGCACCAATGAAAATTCGTCCTCACGTTATGTCTGTGATTGCTGACTATAACGGCATCCGTCACCCAAGAGTAATTCTTACATGAAGAATGGCCAAATCGCGTCGATTTACCTTTCGTCCTTCCCTGAAAAGAAAATCAATCTAAATGGTATAATGACGAACGTCATCCACGTAGCCCAACCACTATGAAGTTTCTGCCTTTTATATTTCCTGTCAGCCGCAGATATAAGAAATAAGTTTGACGACAAGTGGCTTGATGTGACAGACACGAACTTGTAACCCTCCTAAAAAGGAAACTGGGGGGGGGGGGCACACTGACAACAAAGTGTTGGACATGTGTGTGGGGCCGTCGTTGGGTCACAATGAAGGTGGCCCTACACCCGAAGGAAAAGGTTCTTTCACCCTTTGGCGTATGCGGAATCAACTTCAAAGTTAGGAGCCCCGGAAAGACCCCTAGCAGTCGAAATCCCAAAAAGAACAAACACGAGACAACGGTACTCCCTTACATAACAATAATGAGCGTTCGCTATGAAAGATGAAAGAGAACTCGACGCCAAGCTCATTAATCAAGTTATCTTGCACCAGCAAGTTAACCAGAAGATCTCTTGTTGAACAAGAGAGTCTTAAGCATTCTGATATCCCCGTAAGACCCCAAAAAAAGCAAGGCCCCCGCCAATCTGGTTGGAAGTTTATCAGGGGAGCATGCCAAGACAAATCCAAAGTCTGGGAAAAACTATTCTTCTGCTAAATCTCATTCCGAGAGACATTGGCTTGCGAGCAATTGCCTGGTCTGACTAACGGAAGCAATATATTCTGGATCACCGGAAGCAAGTTCCGCAGGATCGGTTACAGCACAAAAATTATGGATCTACTGACCAAGGAAGGGTTTGTACTCCGAATAGGAATGTAAGTTATAGACCCCCCATACACATAGTTTCAGAAGTTATTTTAAGACGCTTCTGGCCACGATATGCAATCAGCGTCTTCCCTTTTATAGTCGAATCTTCCACCACAATGGCCATAAGCTGAAATCCCCTATGGACGATGGGGGTGTCTTTTTCGTACCGTTGCACGATCACTTAATCAAATCAACCCAACCGACTTTTTTTGGCCACAGAAGAAGCCAAGACAGCGGCCATTTTTTTGTACTAGTTCCAAATCGGTCCATCTTCCCAAGATGGTTGAGCTTGGACTGTACGGAAAAGATACCCATTTTTCTTGATTGCTGTCGGTCGGGCAAATGTAGTCCACAATACGTTCTATAGTCACGCAATAAGGTTAGGCTCTTACCTCCCCCCCCCCTGATTTACTAAGGTGAAATGGATCGGTTTAGTTCTCGACAAAGGCGGGTTTTAACCAAGTGCCTGTGCAGGTCTTATTTACCTTGACTCTCTTCCGCAGCAAATATTTATATTGCAGCATTGTGTACGAGCACGCCCTAATTCTTTTCAACGCTGGGAACAAGTTCCAGAAGTCCACGGGCAGAATAGTAAAAGACTTGCTGGTGAACATTTAGGCTGCACGGAACGTTTTTGTTTTTCAAGCATATACCTCAACAATACACGCTAGCTTTTCGTCGCTTTTCCTGCTAAGGAAAGCACAGGAGCGAAAGCGAAAGGTTGGAAGGGGGATCAGGCGGGGAGTCTGCGCCGCCACTACTGGTGGTAGCGAGCTTAAAGCCACGGCTGTTCAAGTCCCGCGAGTTCATTTCTGCTCTTACAGGCGAAGACTGCGTTGGCTGTCGCATGCTGTAGCGCCAGGTTTCGACCAAAATCTGTCCAAATCGTTAGCAACGGTGATCGAGCTCATAGCGACGCTGGAAAAAGTCGCCCAATCGCCCCATTGTTGCAGCCCTGCAGAACTCTTGCCGACAGAAAGCCGAGTCCGTCGCACGCGTTTGTGAACACATGAGACGTCAAAGGGCTACAACACCTCGAGAACCAGTAGCAAAAACTCAGGACAAGTGAATCGATTTACAAGCCAAGTATCTTTGCTTGCTCTACCACGAAGGGTTTCCGTCCATGTTAAGGCAAAGGCAGCCTGAATTCTGCAGCAGTTCCTGTAGGATATTGTGAATTACCCACCTGATTCCACACACTAAAGCATCGGCAACTGTCAGCAGAATTGTACCGCACTTTGCTACCTGATGAAAATGGGTTATTTCTACTGGCAGGTGGCTTAACTAAGTGACGCTTGGCGAAAGTAGCGCGAAGTTCCGTCTGGTGCGTAAAAAAAAATTGACGTCAACGAGCCATAAGTTTCACCGGAACAGCGTGGAGTCCCAACACTACAAGCCGGCCGTTGTGCTGCAAAAGCGGCGAAGGAGCACAAGTGCTGGCTCAGGTAGTCGCTGTGGGACTACAAGTAACAATATCATGGTGCAGCAAATCTGGTCCTGCTCGTCGTCAGCGTCTCGCAGCC
Organism: Triops cancriformis; assembly: GCA_020615345.1. Taxonomy (NCBI): domain Eukaryota; kingdom Metazoa; phylum Arthropoda; class Branchiopoda; order Notostraca; family Triopsidae; genus Triops; species Triops cancriformis. The sequence goes on along the minus strand of JAHZNP010000068.1, from coordinate 19,686 downwards.
ATAGCGTGATGCCGAAAGACGCCCCCCGGAATTTGAATTGTATCGCCAACCTGAACGCGGGCAGCAACGCGTCCACGACGTCAGTCCTGACACCGGATGGCGCGTCACCCTACAATTCTGGAGCGTCTGTTAATACGTGTGCTGCGGCTGAAGATCGTAGCAATAACAACCCGGCTTTGCCTGGTTATGCTTGTTGCAGCACTCTTTGCCCCTGTGGCGGCGCCGCGGATCCCAGGACGTCCAAGTTTTTACGACAAAACTACGACGGACATCCCAGCAAAGTAATTTCTTGACCATTTACACGCATATAGGACTCGACTGGCATGCTACCAACTTCATCTATCTTCTATAGAGCCCCATAATCGTTAACAGCGATTGCCCGGACACGGGCGATTCCTTCGTTCTACTTTAATCTATATTCCTTCCCATACCTAGAAGAATGTTTGTGTGAAGCGCTTTTTTAACCCTGACTACTCTTCACCCCTGATTAAAAGAAAGTCACCATAAAAGGCGCTATGATAATAGCGGAGCCATGAAAATTTCGGCTCCGGCTTGGGGATTCCCAAAGTTATAAACCAATTGTGACATTTATGGTCCTCATCGTACTATTTTGACTGATTGATGAGGTACTGGCGCTGTCTTGCCCAATTCCCTTAACTTCCCTTTCTGACATGAAAAAACTAGGTACTCTACCAAGTTTTTACTTTCTATTATACTAATCATAAAATGCTCCATAAATTAGGGTACGTGGAAGAATCCACTTTACATAACTTTAAGATATTGTAGTCGCCTTACAATGGACTCTTCTAAGCTTTCATTATCAGGATGATTAATAACGTTATCAACGTGTGTGAAATTGTAAGCTTCAGGTAACTGAGGGATCGATAATCGATGTATTGAAAGGTGTGGCCTTATATGTAGAGCGAATTTAAGTGCACCGATCACAAATTGGTTCTCTGTCGTGATTTACGAGGGAAAAAGTTGGTAATAGTCCACAAAGTTTGACCCTCAGGAATGTTTTTGCCATAAAACCGACCTAAACGTAAACTCAAGAAAAGGAAAAAAATCGGAAAGTGGAAGAAACATTTCCACTTAGGGTTTGTTTATGTGGACTTTGCAGATAATTTCATGCAAAGTGAGAATGGACAGGAAAACTGCGACGACGAACAAGGTGAAACTCGAAGAAAATTTGGTGGACTTGGATATCAAGTGGATTCCAGGGAAGAGTCAAGTGTTTTTTTTTAATGACTCTTTCCCCTTGAGAGCATCTCTTTTCTTACTTTCCTTAGTACAGTAAAGATATATTTCTAAAAAGCTAAGAGTATAGCAAGCCATTGGTTTCGGGAGAAAAAAAAAGCCCTTTTGCTTTTACTTCAGCTAGAACAGGAAGTCATATCCGGGACGCTCTATATATTCGATGCCCCAATAATTCCTTTTTTCACTGGGTTGTTCCCACATTTTTTTCGCTTCCTTCCCTCTTCGCGCACCCTTTTACCCTGCAAGGGACGTAGTCCGGCTTCTCTCTCAGACGTTTGAGTAACCCCATCCTTTCCTACTCATATTTTTTTCTTTTTCTATACTTTTATGTTCAATAAACAAGTCCCTGGGACGGATTTAAAGCGGACAATGAGTAAATCTTTTGATTTTCTTTTTTTGCAGACTAAAACCTTCAATTTCGAATGAAACTTCCTGAGGACATCAGCAAATGTTTTCTAGTCGTAATATACTTTCCTTCAACATGTTAAGTATCTGTAAATGCAATTACGACACCACCTTATAGTTTAACACGATATGACATGATCACTACTCAAAAGCTTACTTTTCAAGTCAAAACAAATATATCTCCCCCATGCCCATACACCTATCATAAGCATAGTTGCCATAATAGGAAATAAGTGCATGGTAGTTACAAGGCAATGTCAGTACCGTGGCAGTGTTCACAAGTTCAGGTCAATTTAGAACGGAGCTTATCTGTAGTGACACTCTATGGAACATTCAAGTGTGAAGCGATGACAAAAAATATAAAATTAAACAGACGAGGCCACTTAAGTTGTCTCACTTATCGGAAAGTTTTATATTCAGGCATGCGAAGGCGGCTGAATGCTCCTATTATCTTATCTCGAGTTCAGAGCCTTAATGTTTACGCAAAAATAGTACGGGCACCGTCGATCTGGGATAGGTTCATTCCCCGAGCGCCGTCGATCTTTCAAAGCAAGTTGACGTATCCTCTGATGAGAAACACTTTCCGGTGTAGATAGCCAGGGCAGAAAAAGGGCACGGAAGGCCGTGATCAACGACTTTGGCTTGATGTGTTTATTCCTAAGTATATCGAGGCTTGATAACACCGAACCGCTCCTCTATCTTGCCCTTGGTTTTTCGTTCACCCTTTAGGTATTCTTATACCCCGAAGAAGGATGGGCTAAGAGTGCTACGAATGCTTACTGGCTACTCTCTATGCCTTGGTGGAGTCGAAGCCGATGCAAAGTCGTCGAAGTGGCCGGAACTCGCAGGTAAATGCGTGCATGCCATCAAAGCAGAACTTGAAATTGTGTGGATTCATCTTGGCGGATCTATTAGAGTATACATTGCACTAGCTTGTTTTATATCTCCGGCGTGGAGCGTCGAATACTCTTCACTGGATTAAAGCCCGCGTCATAAAACTTGTTACTACTGTGAGGTAGAAGCGTATAGGTTCCTTGCGAACTTTGGTTGCTGGTTTAAATAAAATTCTACACCTTTTTTGTAACGCCAAAAGAGGGGAAAAGCGAGGGGAAATGGCTTTTTACAGTGCACCTTACTCAAATAAATACTCATAATGAACGAAATGGTCCCAGACGCAATTGGCAAATTCCTGGTACTGCGAAGTAAGCAACATTGGCAGCAACATGTTTACCAAACGAAGACGTGAGATTCCATTTCCAAGCGGGAGTGGCAAGTATTACTCACCTTCAGCCAGAAACTAGCACTTCTACGTTGTTTCATTTCTGGATTGTTTTTTCCGGAATCTTCCGAGATTCGGCACAGTATATATTGCTCTCGTGCATATAGTCTAACAATATCAGATACATGAGATCACGGTAACCGAGTTTGGAAAACTGAACTTCCTCTTTGCTCGACGGGTTTAGCCGAACTTGAAGTATTAAGCTAAGAAGACCACAGAGTAAGTTAATAGAATTGGAGCGGACGAAAAAATTATTACACAGCAAGCAATATGTAATTTCTTTCACGAAGAATCTTATCTCATAGATTTTCTCTCATATGTATCCTGTTAATTGGCTTGAACATAATTATAACATGGTTACATAAAATCCAGGCTTTAAAATCGTTAATTCGAATTACGTCACGTTGTCTAACTCCGTTATATAACAGGCGCTTAAATTATATTGTCAGTCAGCGCGTAGGAAGATGTAAACTGTATCAGTAATGTATGTAACTTTAACACTACGAAACTATACGCTATGGATCTATGCAATCAAAATATTTTTTAGGATTTTTTCTCTATTTTTTAAAAATTTATTTTATCTTTTTTTATTCCATTCTGATATTTCTGCCTGAGAAGCAAATCTCTCTGTTGGAGTCAATAAAAGCCTACGTACCAGTTGTCAAATTGTTAGCTCTATTTCTCAATAACATTCTTGCCATACTTGAAGTTACTCTGAAAAGAAATCTCGACAATTTCTTTGTCTTTTATACCATTGGCTCAAGGCAAGGTTCACCAAACATCCACTCATCCGGAAAGACAAGCTTTTATATTGAAACTGCGTGTACGAAACGCTTTGATCTTCTCAACCTTCTCAAGACAGGGACTAAAATTATGGAAATGCTGCTAGTTTGCCTTTGCTAAAGTTGCTTTCCGTCTGACTTGGGATTTCTATTGGATTTGATAGCGACTTCTATTTGTATAGACAAAGGACGACAGAGGAGGATAGTAAATTGTGGGGGGTAGATGGAGGTGGTGGTGGGGTGACAATGTAATTAGGTACCTATGAGAAGAAAGAAACGAGAGAGAAAAGGTGGAGAAAAAACGGGAGGTTTCCCGTTCTCGTTTCTTGCTATTTCTCAAGCCCCCGGGCGAAGTATTACCGGCCATGCGTTCTGGAGACTGAAAAGAAATGGCGACCCGTTCGCCTTCAAAAGCAATTGAGGAAGTCGGCATGTTAGGGGGAGGGTTTATCCAGAAGACGATGTGTGTTAGCGGTCCAAAATGTAGGGAGAAAGTCAGTCAAGCAAAGACGAAGGGAACCCAGAAATCGCATTTTCCGAATCTACAAATTGCTGCAGGCATTTCTCGGTTACCGAGTGCTGAGCGCAGAATTGATTTGGCAGATACCTTCTGAAACGGTTTTCCAGAGGTGCACAGAGCAATTCCTTCATCGTTCGCCGCCGGCAATCAAGGAAACATCTCAGTGCTGAGCTCTTCTCTCTCTGAAAAGAAAATAAATTACGAACAGATTTACGTGGCCGTTAGTTGCGCTCGCCGCTCTGCTAACCGTGAACTAGTTGAAATAATTCCCATCTTAATATCTGAAAGGTAATCAATTTCTTTCAGTGGTCCATTCTATATGTTAATCTCAGTTGCTCGAAGAATAAATATTCCTTTCAGTATGTTTTACAACTCTTTCTTCCTGCTACCCAAATCACTTTTTCTATTTTTCTTTCACCAAAATGTCTTACTCGCTTGCTTTTAACTTCGCAAGGAAATCTGTGGAATTAGGTCTTCTATGATTTCTCCGGGAAAAAAAATCCTACTAGTTGTAACAATTCAATCGATGGCTTAGTCCGGAAATCAACTTCTGGGTCTTATCAAGAAGCTTACCAACTTCATTTTTCAGGAATAGAAAAGCTGAAAAGGGAAGTTACGTCTCCTTCAATCAAGAGCGCAGGGTACTAGTCACTTTGCTAAGATATACGGTTTTGTTATGGACTCGTCGGTAAAGCGATGTGTGCGCCACATAAGACCAAGAGATAAAAAGATAGGAAAGTTAGTGTTCTGTAAAAGAGCCAACTTTTCAACTCCGTTCTATTTGCTTAGAAAGAGCCCAGAGCCAAAGATCTTGGGGAAGGCAGGGCTGTAACGTTCTTTTACGAGCATGTGGCTGGCCCGAAAGTAAAAGGACGTCTACAGTTGGGTTGGACTGCAGCAATGCTGCTTGTTAGCGCTCTGTGGTACTTGCCTATTTGCCCCCCCTACCGAGAGAAAGTCGGACGCTAATTTACAACATATTTCGATGTATTACCCTGGTTTCGATTGGTTCATGATTCTATAACTTAATTGACACCTAACGCAATTGCCAGATCTTGAGAACTTGTATAAATGTACACTGTAAAAAAATATTTTGTGAAATTCCAATGATTCGTTGTGCAGCAAAAGAATACAAGGACCACTGTAAAAATACTTACAAAAATATTTTTTTTTACCACGAATTTGTTGAACAAACACATTTTAAAAGTATTTACACAATGAAGTCCTTGTATTCTTTTGCTGCAATTGTAAATTTACAATTTTTTACAGTGTAGTGAAGACCCACTGGTGTATAAAATCTTCGTTTTTCTCTTTCTTTCTCCCTTTTTTTAGGAGCACAACCCATGCGAAATTAGTTGACACAGGTAACGGCGTGATTCACATCATGGGTTCGTTCAAAAATTCCCCCGAACCTGATTTCAAATTATCCCTGTCGTCTCACGTCACGCCGGCGGATTTCAACATGGGCTACGGGATGACAGGTACTCTGGAACGAGGGTGTTACGAGTCCAAAGGCAGTCTCCAGCTGACTCACTTCGCTGTACTCCGGAGACACGAGTTCTAACGAGTTGCTGATGGGTTCACAACATCAACGACAAGGAAAAAAGCTGCGTGCATATTGCGCCTAGCCTTTTTCTATTGTCGTCAGCACCTTTTTCCCCCCTTGTAGGCGGCAGAATGCTTCTCTTGCTAAACACCCCTTGCCTAGATCTCAATTAAAGTCTTCGTGCCAAGCCCTGTAAATGGAATCTTTCTCCTACAGCTGTGCTTTTTCTCCTCAGCTAGCAAAAGTAACAGCCGTAGAAATATATAGGCCGTACTCAGTATTTGTCACGAGCCGCAGTTAGTTTCTGGCACTTTGATAAGTTCGGGAGAATATTGCCCCTGAAGTAGTAATCGAAAAAATTTCCATACATAAATGTTTAAAGCGAGTGTCTTTTTTGGGGGGTGAGGTTAGAAAACTCTTGTTTCTTCTGTGAGAAAGCTGTCACCTATTACTAATTCATCTTGAAATCTAAACTGTGCTCATTTAATAGTCGTTAATCAGTTAGAGATGCACAGGAGCTTTGCGCCCAGTTTCGTCGTGCACAGGGGTCTAAGAAGGATAAAGAAAGTTTTCGGATTCCCGTAAGGAAAAACGGTCTCGTAATATTGCATTCCTGATTCAACATGGCAGCAAGACGCTGTAACATATTGGAGTGCTAAACGATACAACCCCTTTTCGGATGCACACGTCCTTAATTCTCGTAGGTGAATAGGCTATTCTAGAGAGTAAACTTCGCACTTACCTGTACGTCAAACAAGCAACGTTTTATCTCGTTGTTTACATTACCGACTCGCATGGTACGAAGACTTGCTTGTTAGTTGCGTATTCCTTGACATATTTCAGAGAAAGGAATATTTCTGTAGCCCTATCAGTTTCACTACTCCGCCCCCTTGCACGTGCTCTATGTGAAATGTAGAGCCGCTTTGTAAGGTCAGTAAAGACAGTGCTAAATTTGTTCTAAAGTCACATAGCTAGCAAAAATGAATACGGTAAGTTAGGTTATTGACTTTGGCAGCAAACACTTTTTCTTTTTTCGTTTATCAATCAAAGCTAAACGGTTTTGTGCTCCTGAGAGTAAACGTGCATAGCTTGACGGATCTTTTTCTTATAGAAGCGACGTGAAGACGTCAGAAGCTGAATCAATTTTTTTTGGTACTCGAGGAAACTGAAATTCAATTTAGTTCCGTTCCTAGGTGAACGTTTAAAATTGAGACCTGGGGCACTTTAATCGAGAACCTTTTGCCTCAGGTCTGAGTCTAATGCCAGAAATGTTAATTTTTCGTGCCATAGAGGTGGAAAGTTGCAACGGTTTACACAATTTTCAACCTCGTAAGTTAGAGGCTAGAGAGAGAGAGAGAGAGAGAGAGATTCTGGACTAGTCAGTTTACGAATTATCCGAGGAAAGATTTGTTTTGCATGCGGCCAATTTTATCTCGTTCCATTGTCACATCAGAGCTACCGGATTTCGCCTCGTTTAAGCCTCTTCAGTCCACGGAGCCCCTTTACGTCCATTTTCATCCCGGTAATCTCGCTTCGTATCCTTATTTGTATTAAGGCTCGAAAGCTTAGTTTCAGGAGTCGATCCCTATTATTCCACTCAAGCACGCGTTGGCGAGAAATCTCGAACATTCTCAACCCTTCCACGGGTTTCAAAACGCCTAAAATTCCCCACAGCTTCATACATGTAAATCTGGTTCACAAAATGCTTCAAAAAAACGAATCCCAAGTTGATTTTTCTCGCTTTTCCTTGGTATTGTTCCTTCCGTGACGCTTGTGATTTATAAAATGTTAAAAGAGAGGTTTTTTATCAGTGCGATTTTAATTCTAATCTGGTTTTATGTGAGTATTACTGGACTTCAATGCGAGGTCATGTGTTGTAAATTGTACGAGACTGTTAAAAGGAAGGCGAGAAGAACCGAATGTTTTTGGAATACAGACACCAGTCATCTTGTACGTGTCACTTTGGTTGATGTAAATCTCGACATTTTTCATCTGGCTTCCCAGTTCGTGCTATAAACCCTGTGACATCCATGTTTGTAGTATTAAGTGTAAGGTGGGAGACAAACGGGGCGTTAAGGAAAAAAAAAAGATTTCCCGGGAAGAACAAAGTGGGGCCGGTGTCTTTGTATACGTTTGTTTTTGTTTTTTCTTCATGCGGACTTGAAGGAATGGGCTTCCCCTCTTTATTTCTGTCGTTTTCATTTGGACGTGACAGGCACCCCACCTCCCTCGAACGCTAACGACGGTGGGCGCGGCTAGGTAATGCCATCGTGCTTGGTGTTCATTGTTGTTGTCTTTGCAGGAACTGGAGCAACAGAACAGAAGCACTTTTCAAGGATTGAAAGCACGTCTCCGCCTTCCAACCCAAAGTTACGACCAGGTAAAGAAGAACCTACGTAACAAAGCTGTGCTGTGCTATATTCGTGAAAAATGGGCTAACCGAAAATCCGTGCAGTCAATCGTCGTACTATACTCGTATTCCCCTGTTCAAATCAGTTTGCCCAAGTCGCCGATCAGCGAACGAGTAACAGCGCGAACTCTCTGCAAGCCTTTTTCTTGTTTCGGAAGTATTCGCCAGAAAAAAGAACGGCTCAAGCGACCTGTTCTAAACCAGTGCTTCTAACTTTTTTCCTTTTTCGTATTCAAAGATTGCTTATAAAGATGTTCTTTTTGCCTTGAGCGAGTAAACTTCAATTTTATAACTACCCCAAGAGACATCACTTTTACCCAGTTCTGACTTACCGAGGGTTTACGACGCACTGTTCTAGGCAGACGGCGTCGAGCAACAAAGAATATTCCGTTGGCGGGAGTTGCAGCAGGGATGCGAACTACACTCCAGCGGTTCAAGAACACAACTCACGCAAGTGCCGTGTTTTCAGGATAGGACAATTTGCTTAAATCGTAATCCGGGCTTGTAACCACGACTTAATTTCGGGGGGAGGGATCAGTATGCCATTGTTTTGGACACTTGGGCATTCTCCTATCTTCCCCATTACCAAATAAAAATTTCAGGGGGCAGGGAGGTTCGAACCCACAAACCCCCCAAAATACTGCCTTGATCGTATCTTATGACGGGTATTGTACTTTGCACATATTCGAAATGTGGTATTTTTCTTTTCATACATTTTACTTTTCTGCCTAATTCCTATTAGACTTGGCAAAAATGGTGTCAAAAAAGGTTACGTGCCACGGTATTGCTCCAAGCTTTGCTGTTTCTATCACAGGTATCACCAGCGGACTGGAGAGCCCTTAATTCTCCAACTATCTGTGGCGAAAGAAAAAGAAACCATCTTTTTCTTCACACGTTTTACGTTTCATGCAGCATGCTCCTGTGGGCTCGAAAATCGGCCTCATCTTCATCCTCTTAGCTTGGCACTAACCAACCAGCACCAGCATCATTTGCCAGATAAACAGGTCTGGAAAACGCTTCGAGAAAAGAGCAGGCAAAGGGGAATCCATTCACAACAATCAGCTCTAATCGCTTTGCTCCTTCGTCCTCTTTCTTCCCAGACGTTATTTTTTCTTTATGTTCTTTTTCGAACAATAGTTGCAGGAACAACCTAGTTAGCAGACATTTAAAAGCAATCACCCCTTAGTCTGCCAAGCAGCAATGCACCAGAACAAGCAGCAAGCCTACATCTTTATACTGCTGATCCCGGCAAACTCGTTTTCTCCTTTTCTAGCCCTATCACCATTTCTCCCGCAGGTGATTACCGTGGGATTTCAACGCCTTCTAGAGCTATGCCCTTGCCGGTGCCGTTTGCTGGGATCCGCGCTCTTGTTATTACTGTGGAAGAGATCACACAGAGCAGTAATCAAGACGCTAGATGTTCTTCATGACATTTTTTTTCTCTCTCACGCCCACTCCAAAGAAATACAGTGCAAGATGGAAAGAGGAACCGGCGTCTATTACACTGACTCCCAGACAATTTGTTATTCCATCCCAATTTCACTCTTTGGAAATAAAGCTTCCCGACAGAAACGGCAACTTGGAAAAGCTATTATAATCATTTTGGGAAATGCAACATGAGCCTGGCAAATATTCTCTTTTTTTCAGTTTCTCAACTAGGGCTTCTGCGCTTTCTGATTCGTGTGCAAAATTCTCATTCCTTTTTAGCGCGGCAACGTACAGTACAACGTCCTGTTCGTGTTAGTTATGGTAACTTCTTGTTAGCGTTTTCATCCACGATGCAACCCAATTAGTTCTAACGGCTCGGAGTATCACAACAGTCAAACCCATGCTGTCTTAATGGCGGCACGGGTGACGGTGGCCTAGCATACGCAAGAAGATGATATCAATCAACGACACAATAAAGGTCAGTAGTAAATTCCACAAAAAGTTCTGACGATTCATCTTCCTAATGGAACAAGCTGGATTACGTCAATAAAACAGTACACGAGACGGGTTTCTGTGTGCCGTCTGTGGCATATATTTATCTGCTCGCGGTCAAAGACTTGTGTTCATAAAGTTGGTGGCGTGAATACTGAAACGTAAAGAAAGTTGGTACCCTCCCTCGTTTGGGCAAATACTTGCAGCGAGAATCACTCTTCTTGCGCTGTTTGAAACAAGAATAACACTCCTTACGTGCCTCTACTCTTTGACCTCAGCTTAATCTTAAAGGACCTCCCTTCATGCATGGAGCAACTGAGTTGTCTATTTTATTGTTCAGCGTGCTGTTGGAGCCCAATTCTGAAGTTTAACTCTACTGATTCGCCGTCTTTTTGGCTTCAGACCTTGACTCTTCTCACTGACGCTGTTATTCGTTCAATGTTGTTCGAGTGCAGTACCTCTTTCCTTGTTTTCATGGCGTCATCAATGGCCCAGAAAAACAGGCCCGGAATTGCGAAAACGTCACCCGAGGCAGGAACAAGAATTAGCTCTTTCTCGTTGCTAAGCTACAATGATTACCAACCCTTCACGAGGTGTCAAAGCTCATCAAGCAAGCGGGACCGTAATTACTAGGACGTTGACGAAGACCGAAGACGATATACGACATTAGTTTATGCATGGCCCTTTCTAACCTGGGACCCACTACAACTTGAGTTCGTTATGCATTTTTTGTCCTTCGTATAGTCTGCAAATATATAGACACAGCGGTCGGACCAACGACGTTGCCAGAGATATCGATCTTCAGAGCAGCGGACTTTACTAGCAGGCAGGAATGCCGACTGCAGTATAGCGAAAGTCCGTCTCCCCTTCTTTTCTCGTAAGTCAAGATTCAACTAGCGAAGTAGAAAAAAAATGAGGGAAGAATTTTTATACCGATTCACTCGTACATGATAGGCCCAAGCTGGAGGAAAAACGGAAGAAAAAAAAAGTTTCTTGCTCCCATTTTTCTCTATTTGGCTCTTGTTTTGTCTTTACTCGTAACTTAAAGATGATCTACAGTTATGATCGTCAAGGATCACGTGGGAAACTATATCCTGTCAGTTCTAGCTTGCAAACGAAATTAAGTTCCTTGACAACAGGGGAAAACCAAGCCCCGTGACGCCTTTTGAATTCCAGATTCCATCGTGCGCGTCAAAGGATCCAGGCCAAGAACTGTGAAACACCACCTTCAAGAAATTGTTTCTATAGACTGCGATGGTGGGCTTCGCCAGCCCTGCAATTGACCCTGTTGAAAAGAGCGCCGACTGACAGGATGCCGGTACTGGGTTCTGCTTCACTATTTCTATGCTGCACAGACCTTATATTAATATGCAAGGTCCGTCAAGGTGTGAGTAGATTGCTAGAGTGGGTGCGGCGGGGGTAATAAACTGTGCGTGAGAAGAAACTCAATGCAGGATGGCAAGAGGCAGACGCCCCTTAAACCCCTTGGCACATCAACAGTGTGCATCTCCCAAAAGTCTCCCTTATGCTTATCACTTCAGCCATAGCTACACCCCCAAAGATAAAAGATTTCTGCCTCATCACCTTACCGCAATACTTCAAACTGTGTAACCTCCTTTCGCTTTTTTCTTGACTGTCTTTGGCGAGCTATCATATTTTATTGTGAGGGGTAGAAGAAACCGATTAAGGGTAAGAACCTCATTTTCAAGGGAAACATCAACAGACAACGAAAGTAAGGCGCCACAACAACAAAAAATTCACCAGGATTTGTAGGCGTGGCTTTTTTTTTAGATCCAGCGTGAGCATTTGCTCATTGCTAGTCCTTTTTATTATTTCCATAGTAAACAAAATTATGGTTTTTCCTCAGCAATGTTGCGAGAAAAATTCTACCAAGGAAACGGCGAAAAGGGAAAGAAAATGACGACAACAAGACCTAAGGGGGGAACTATGTGCTGCTGTCATTGTCTATGACCCCTCTACTGATCTCTGGCCACAATTAACTCCCAACAATACTGTCCTGAAGACGTAACATTTCCGTTTTCCTATAGGTTGCCTTCCGTGGGGTTGAGTATTGGCGTCTTTCATGAGAAACAGCTCGTTTCGTTAAAAGCTTGCTTCCGTGTCTCAACGTTGTTTACGGCCAAAAGGTTACCCGCGTGCAATTGCAGCTTTTTATTCATTTCTACCCAAACTACAAGTTTTGTTCCCAGTTTTGGCGTGTGGTTTGGGAAATGATCCCGTAAAAGTACAAGAGGTAAGTAAAAGCTGGGTTGTTCTCTCGATTATTGGTCTTAGTGCTTTGCGTGACCGTTTATCCCTGAGGGGTGGAAGGGGAGGGAGGATTTAGGATGCTATTGTATAATGTAGAGCGGGACTTGCTCAAGTGGACACCAATTGTCTTCCTATTTCTTTCCTCTTCATCCGTGCGGCGGGGCAGCTACGGCGCTATAGTCTCGGGAACTACGTAAAAGAGAGAGGAGACAATCCCGGAGGAACACTTTCGCTCAATAAAAGTCGTCTTCCACACAGTTTGGATGACCTCCAAGCTTTTACCCCGCTTACAGTGTAGGGGGTTTTTACTCAAAGACTAACCCCTCAACACCAACATAAAACCACAAGTCTGGAATCCCCTGGACCGTGGCAGGATGTCCTAACTGGCCATCACGTAGTTCACTTATTCCACCAACTTCATGTCAAGAACGGAACTACCGGAAAGTATTTCAATAAAGGAGAAAAATAAAAGAGAGTCGACTTCGAAGGACCTTACCTGATGGAACGGTAAGGCGACAAGATAACTGGTGTCAATGACTTTTTTTTTGGGGGGGGGGGAATAACAGGAACAATCTTGGCACAACTTTTTTTCGAAGGTCTGCAGTAATGTTAGGTATACGCACGTTGGCAGATTGTCCTTACCGTTGAATAAGGGATTTGTACGCTGTTGTGTCTCATGACTTGATGTTGCGCGACAGAAGAGACTGGAGCCAGCAAATTAGTACGGATTAAAAGGGACGACAAAGGTGCAGTACTCACTCCGAGATAACGAGCCGTGCATTGATACAAAGCTCGTAACAAAGCAGGGAAAAGCCCACGAGGTTCGCTCAGGATTAGGCATTCAAACGGAATTAATCCGATACCAGGCCAGTTAACAATAACACATTCAACGCGTACGAACTCAACGTAGTACGACGAGCGAACGACTTTACCGTACACAGTTCTTTCGTCGTCAAGGCAAATCCTAATTCTTGCAGCTGGAAATTTCGCAGACCTTACTGTTAGGGAAGGAAGTGGAGACTGCGAAATTTGCGGACGACGGATAACAATCTTCGTGCACTAATTCTGCGATGACAAAACGGTAGTCATACTTGAGCATTCTCTTGTAACATCGATTTGTTAACGATGTACGACCATCTTTCACAGCAATGTTATATTCTGGGAAAGTTTGCATTGCTTAGCCCATGTCTCATTTCTAGTGACAAGATGTTAATCGACCGTTCTGACAAGATTTAGGATAAAGGATATGATAATGTAGGGGTGCAATGACATTACTATTGCCTTGGAAACCGACACTTTGGGGGCAATCGGTAAATTATACCTTTAAAAATGGACAAAAAGCTATTTACTAGTCTATTTTCACCACACTAAAGCAATACCCCCAGATAGTTCGCAGTTTCTGAGCAGGGGCACAGACAAAAGTAGGTAAATGAGGAGTATTTCGTTGTTTTATACCGTCTTTTCCTTTTACTTTGTGTGACGTGAAGGTTTTGGACGCCCCTGTTTTTTTATTTTATTTTTTTACAAAAGATGAGAACGAGCTTTCAAATCCCGTGGTTCTCGAGTTCTTCACACGCAAAACTTATGGTATGCTAAGTCTCGCATACAAACGGAATTAAAAGTCATTAGGAACATTTTTCAACTCATAATTTCTGACAAGGAAAAATTGGAATTATCAAAAGCTCTACATATTTAATTTAGTTTGTATTCACTAGATAGAAAAGTGACCCTGTTATTCAGTGAGCTGCAGTGTGCTTTTAAAAACGCAACATGAAATTAGTGATGATAACAACGAGATGCTTCTCATTTGTTTCGATCCACTTGGCGTTGAGATCAAGTAGAACATTGGACTTAATCGGTCTTCACAAAAGAGTTGGCCGTACATTAAATTATTTGGTATCATATGTTAGATATAACATTCTCAATTAATCAGATAGCATCATAATTGATTATATAATATCTATCCATTAATTTACCATACTAGTTTGCAATCTTTCGTTATTATATAATATGAAAATTTCTTTGTGAAAATTTTCTACAAATAAGCTCCATCGTTTCCGTAACTGTTAAAACAATATATTTTATTTATAAGATCGCTATTTTTATGGAGCTTTTTGTCGTTTTAAGCCTGACGCTTTTCGTTTTTCCTGCCTCATATAAAATAAGTTTCGAGAATTGATGTATCAATACGTAAACTATTATCCATAATTTTCTTGAAAATCTTTCTATGAGGTGTTTGTGTACGCATAATAAATATAACATCTTTGTTACAAGAAACGTAGCGGAATCCTTTATCATCTAATCTTTTTTCTATGAAACCCATGAAAGTTTTGCAAGTATTTTCAACTACTCCAGGAGGCTTTTGATTTTGTTTAGCACAATGATATTTATAGTTTACATGGTGTAATTTTTTTCCTTTGCCACCCATTCCAATTGACTCTCATGTGGACTCTCCTGCTCTCCGTGTGTACAGGAGTGTACGAGCAGCGCGATCTACCAGCCAGTCACTAAGTTAGTGTATTCACATGAAGGCAAGTATCTTCTCTAATATTTGTTTCTGGGTGATACTGAAGTCAAGCACGTTCCAGGAAAAGCACCGGCCTTACGATCGCAAAAGAAACGAAGTTCCAAGAAAGTTATTTTACTTATAGAACAAGTAGCGAGGTAAACGAATTCAATGGACCAAGGCTGAGCAATGGACTGATGATTAAGGTTGGACTAATGCAGCATTTGCACCTAACTTCTTTCGTCGACTGCTAATTCTTCGTATCGGAGTTCGTTTCGTGGTATACTTTGCACTTTGCCATTAGAAAATCCTCCAGGGATTGGAACCAATTTTGTACACCAAACACCGAAGGTCTGCGTTATTGCGTTCTGATTTGCGATACTTTTCACCCGTGCGCAACTACAAAGCTACGCGAGATGGGTGTGCCTTACTTTGTTTTGCTAGCTGAAGAAAACGAAACTAAATACACAATAGTTGTTTTAGCCAATTTCCAAATTTTCTACCGGCATTGTTCTTTCAACTTCACAACTCTATAATTTCTCTTCTTTAATAGCAGTATGACAAAAAATCTTTAATTTTTAAAGAATCATTTGTTCAGTTACAAAATTTCTGGCGTATTTCAATGCATATTAAGTTTAATACAGCCGAAACTCTCTTACCCATTCCTGCATAAAACAGCTTTGACTGGCCATGCTTTCACCAGTCTTCTTTTCCGCGAATTCAGTTTCAGTTTCAAGGTCTAGTGAAAAACATCCAACGTGCACTACTAAAACAAAAAGGAATAATTTGTCCCAAAAGTAAAGCGAAGGATTCATAATAGCACCACGAATTACAGCTTAAGAGCTGTCGAGTTTACGCTTCAGCAAATGGTTGCCCCTTGTGTCTTCTGAATAGTAATCACTTTGTGTAGTCTACGTAAGGCTTTCTTTGTAGTTATTTCTCTACGTTAATTTGGAATCACTAAACCGTAAAATTTACTGAATATATTGAATAATTATTCACGAATTATAATTGGGTTTTTAGACACTTTTTCAGCTTCTGGTTTTCTCTTTATTCGGCACAGATCCTGCTCGCGCTGCAAGCTGGATAAGAAGGCTTCTATTGCATATTATTCGGCATAAAGAACGCGCTAAGCAAATGCTACGGTACACCGTGAGCGGTGTCCCACGACATCCTTTTGCGAATATTTCATAACCTATTGCAATATTGCCTAAAGAAATTTAACACATCACTACTTTCTGAAACTAGACTATTGACTTTTCTCGCAAATACTATACAAGCTTCTTACAATATGCACACCTCTGAGAAGTCTAATTGTGAAGCAAAACACTTATCGTAGAAAGTGATACTAACTTACGCATTTTCTTGCAAAAATGGCTAAATAGACCTCGTGAAAAGTCTGTCAAGCATGCGATTTTTAACCTTATATAACTAAACAGCCACAAAACAGAATGAACGCAAACTTCCCACCAACTGTTAGAACAGTAAGGAGAACAATCCCAATAGCCAACACTAGATAACAATACGTAATAGAGCTAAAATGCGTTTAGCGGAATTTAAACAAGGGACGTAGATTAAATCTAATTCTGTTTTTGGTTTAGTTTATGTTTTACTTGTAGTGTACTTAGAGTATAATATGGACAGTACATACATACTTTTTATGATAGTGTTTTGACATATTTGTATCCCTTAAATGTCGAGAATATAGTTCATAATATTACTATTTGAAAATTTACGGTTTAACTTACAGTCCCATTCTTTTTCTTACCTTGCAAAATTTGTAACAACGTGAGAGCGGAAGGTATTTCTCAAATGTTTAAATAGATACTATAGTAGCATACTGTCCAAGCCCTCATCCAGTGCCGTGTTCAGGACTTCGGTTCGGGATGGGGAACCCCGCTTGGCTACGTGGGTGTCCTTATCCAAGAGGTTACGTTCCACAAAAATGTCGTGAATGAGGAAAACTTGAATTCAGAATGGAAAAAATGCATGAGAGAAAGTAATACGGTAAAGGTACTGAAAAAAAAGATAAATGATAGTATAATATTGCCATTTAATTCTATTATGCACAACGGGAAGTTGATTAAAGTTCACATAGTTGATGAGAGGATTTTTTATTATTTTTTCTGTTACATCACCTTTGAAACATGTTACAAATTTATTAATTTCAGTAATGCTTCGTCAATTTTCATTTCGAAACCAAGACTCGAAACCAATTACCTAACACTTCCTGTTATACCTGCTTTCTTCCTTTTAGATTTATGTACATTTTTCTAATATTTGGTGGACTATATTGACCAATAAGAAGTAATGATGACGAAACGTATCCGTTTCCGGTCACCCCAAAAATGGGATCTGAAGGCGTACCACTAGCTGAGGGGAATTTTCCCAGACTTGCACGCCCTCTTTCGTCAAGCGGGTTGTTGACATAGAATGACTATGCTGGCGAAATGGCTGTAGCATGCAACTAACTAAACTCAGGAAAAGGGAAATCTCGTATAATCCCGACCCTAATGTACACCTGTGCTTGTATCTAACCCAGTGGTACTACTACAGCAGTTCGTTCTTAGGTAAGTTCGGGTGTGGTTGGGAGTACTGGCTGGTTTCAGTCGCCGGGTGATTCAACCGACGAAGTAAAATGTAGTGCCGGCGTTTTGACATTTGGTTACATTTCTCTCTTTATTTTAGGTTCACGTTAGAGCAGTTGTTTATTTAAACCTTTCCGTACCTGTTTTTGTGCGAGACTCTGGTCTCACGAGTTCCTGGTCTCACAATGAGTCAAGAAGACACACCAATTCCTTACAGCAGACGAGGAAATCATGCTCTAGATGAAGTAAAATCCTTATATCATACCGTAATTTTTCTTGAGCCTTATATTGTGCTTTAATAAGATCTTAACACAACCCTTCACCTATATAATGGGCGTTCCTGGGAAAATGGTAAGGGCTAAGCTTTCCTTAGCATTCAACCACTGGCTCAATATACCCGAAGATAAGCTGAACTTGATTTCAACAATTGTCCAAATGTTGCACAATGCTAGTCTTTTGTAAGTACATAGTAAATGTGTTGTCCAGAAGAATGTGTGGTCATATTTTAGTTTATTTTGCACTAGGATTGATGATATAGAGGATAATTCCACTTTACGAAGAGGCATTCCAGTAGCGCATGCTATTTATGGCGTAGCTAGTACAATTAATTCTGCCAATTATGTGTACTTCCTTGGCTTGGAAAAGACCCTGGAGCTTGGCCATCCCATGGTAAGGGATTTTGGTACGTTTAATCCACCTTACACTTTTGACATTTTCAACAAATGTAGGCAACAAGCGTGTTCTGTGAACAGTTGCTAGAACTTCATCGCGGTCAAGGTATGGAAATTTACTGGAGGGATAGTTTCATCTGTCCCACCGAAGAGGAATACAAGGAAATGATTATCAAAAGTAACAGCGCTTAGAAAAGCATTGCAACCTGTACTCAAATCCAACGTATTTAGAAACGGGGGGATTGTTCGGGTTAGCTGTAAAACTTGTGCAACTCTTCAGCACGAATACCAGTGATTTGTCCAAATTGATGGCTCTTTTGGGCCTGTATTTCCAAATTCGCGATGATTATGCCAATCTCAGACTACAGGAAGTAAGTTCTAGCTTCTTGGCTAATTTAATTCACTTTTTTTAAATGGTGTCCTGCTAGTATGCGGATAACAAAAGCTTTTGCGATGATCTGACGGAAGGCAAATTTAGCTTCCCTGTTATACATGCGATACGAAGCAAACCGGACGATAAGCGGATCATAAGTATTAATTTGCGTGGAATGTATAGCTAAGGATTCTCAATCCTCCATGTGTGTAGATATCCTCAGGCAACGTACACGAGACGTCGACGTGAAAAAGTATTGCGTATCACTTCTAGAAAAGTTTGGATCACTTGATTATACAAAGCAAACTTTGTGCGAATTGGATGTCGCGGCACGACTCGAAGTCGAAAGGTTGGGTGGTAATCCCATACTTTTAAAAGTGTTAGACGAACTAAAAAATTGGTAGTACGCTTGTTAATTTTTTAAGTGTACACGTTGATGTGTAATGTATTAAGTGTTGTAAAATGGAAACCAGAAACAAGAAAATCTGTTCGATGTTAGCATACGCTTTGCTGACTTGTCTGTTTGGAGTGTGTTTTAAAATGTTTTAGTGTAAAAACATTAAAAACCCAATGAACGAAGTCGACAAGTTGGTTGGTCTGTCGTTTTTTTTTTTCTTGTCTTGTTTTCAGTATAGCTCTCAGCAATCAGTTTCCGAACAAATTGGGTATCAGATATTCTGCACGTTGTGTGACAGGCAATCACGGGAAACTGCCGAAGCAAATTAATGCCGTCGTTTTTATTTGATTAAAACCCCTGACAAGCATCTCGATACAAAAAAAACCCCGCTTGGTATCAAAAGCGAGCGGAAAAATAATACCTAGACGAACCATGTTCGGAATAGGGCTGGCAAATTGAGCCGCTCAAGCCGAGCCCGGCTCGGCTCGGCTTGGATGGACCGGCTCACAGGCTCGGCTCAGCTTGGGTGACCGGCTCACAGGCTCGGCTCGGCTTGGGCGACCGGCTCACGATAAACCGACTAATAGATCCGGCTTTTTTATCAATTTGACCGGCTCGAACCCGACTTAATGTAGCACACAGCGCGATTAGTGAAAGAAGAGAAACGAGGTGAAAGAAGAGAAGGGAGGTGAAAGATGTGAAAAGTGAAGAAAGAAAAGAAAAGAGGTGCTTTTGTAGTGGTCAGGGTATGAGAAAGCGCT